>CM077022.1:86960063-87099631 GCA_039090855.1 Macrothele yani
CTACACTTTATCCTTGATGCCTTTCGAAAACAAGCAGCGCAATGCCCCAATGGTGGACTTAAAACTTCGGAAAAGAAGAATTATTGCATGCATGAACAAACTCACCTTGAATAATGGTGTCCTTTTGTAAAAAAAATAAATATTTAATAAAATAACGTAATAGGAGCACTATACAGAGAACATATTGAAGATATGTTTTCTAAGCGTGCATTATTGCAAGTGATGAAGAACCACTTCCTTTCGTTTCGGTTGTCACTAAGCATGTGTAGAGTTCATGTGATTCCTACGCGCTCAATGCAGCGAGAAGTTCAAAAAAATTCTTCCTCCTCCTCTCTCGTGTGGACTTTTACTTTTCTACAACTGCAAAGCAGGCCCTATCTTTCCTTGTGTTTCCAACAATCTCCCACTCGATGAACTGCAGTCGCATATCATTCCAAGTTTTAGCCCTTAACTTTTCATGCTGGTCTCTAAGTAGAGGTTTAGTCATGATGTCATGTCTGCTGTCATGTCTTTTGTATTACAGTACTCTAATTTTAGTGTTGTCTGCTGCAGGTCCCCAATGAATTTTAATTTCACGTCTACACTGAAGAGCAATTGAATTAGAGATACCTGTCTAGTAACGTGTAGCACCACCTTTTGCCCTGATGACGGCGGCGATTCGTCTCAGCATGGACTCGACAAGACACCGGAAGCGTTGGGAAGCCATACGGATCCACGACCCCTGAACAAGCTCCCACAGTTCACGAAGATTTGATGGAGGGGGTTCAGAGCCTCGAACATCTTTCTCGATGCCATCCCAGATGTGCTCGATGAGATTGAGGTCAGGTGACCTAGCTGGCCAAGGAAGCGAGGTCACGTCGGTGGAATGTTCATCCAACCAATCGGATACAATTCGGGAGCGATGGCACGGTGCATTGTTTTGTTGCAGGATGAGGTCCCCAGTGGGATGTTGAAGACGCACAAACGGGAAGCAAATGGTCGTTCAGGATATCCCTGTAACGTTGACATGTGAGGGACGATGTTGCACGTGCCAGGGGTCCCATTTCAGTCCACGTAAACAGTCCCCAGACGAGAATGCCACCCCCACCAGCTTGAAGAGTACCCTGCTGGCAAGAAGGATCCATCGGTTCATGGGGTTTGTGCCGTACTCGTATCCTGCCATCCGTATGTACCAACGTGAATCTCGACTCATCAGTCCAGGCAACATTTTTCCACATGTCTAGGGTTCAGTGTCGATGTTCCTGCGCCCATGCTAATCTTTGCACCCTGTGATGTGCGGTCAGCAGCGGTACCCTCGTGTGACGATGGCTTCTGTACCCCATAGCGAGGAGATGGTTCTGGTTGATATGGCTGCTTACACGTTTTTGTGCACAAGCGTTAAATTGCCGAGTGATTTCTTGCACTGTGGCCCGTCTATCCGCTGTTTCAATGCGGGCTAGCCGACGATGACCCCGCTCATCCACACGCTGTTGTCCACGGCAGTTGGCCCTTGCAGGGATGGTTTTACCGGATTCAATATACTCACGGTGCACCCGTGACACAGTGGCTCGTGAAACTCCCAGTGCCTGCACGACTTCCGAGATGGAGTGACCCATTCGTCGAACCCCGACAATTTACCCACGACCAAATGCGCTTAGATTCTTCGTCTTACCCATATTGCGTCCGACTCTTACTGATTCCCGTTGCATCAGTCCTTATATTGTCGGATCGCTGCATACGTCATGTCGTTTCCGTTTACAGGGCCGCCCACAGTGCCACATTTGCATAACGCCAGCTGCCTCTAATTCAATTGCTGCCCAGTGTATGTGTTTTGTTCGAGCGCTTATTCTCTCATTTTTGATGAGATTTATGCATTACATATTGTCTTCAAACAATATTGTTTGCTCTGTTTGTGGATAATTCATATCATCTAGTAAAGTTCAACTCCAAATCAGTTCTTGACAAGCATTAGCTGCAGCGATATATTCTGATTCTGTTGACGAAAGGGCGATGGAATTCTGTTTCTTGGAGTTCCACGATATGGTGCTATTCCCAAGTTGGAATACATATCGCTGGTGGATTTTCGGTTCTTGACATCACCTGCCCAATCTGCATCAGGATATCCCTTGAGAACGGGTTGTTGTTTTGTATCTCTCTATATCTCCATTAGCACGGTGTTTTATTTTAAATGTCCATTTGCAACCAATGGCTTCCTTTTCTTTCGGCAAATCAGCAAGTTCCCAGGTTTTATTCTTCTTTAGAGATTTAATTTCTTCATTTGTGGCTTCCAGCCATTTTTGTCTTTCTTCTTCTGGCAATTTCTGTATTTCGTGCCAATTTGTAGGCTCAGGCTTAGGTTTCACTTTGGCAATGTATGCTAACCTGTCAAGCGGTTTTCCTTTTGTAGTTCTAGCTGATCTTCTGGGTTTTGTACTTGTGCTCTCACCTGTTGATCCATTTGATTCTAACAAAGGTTTTTCACTATCAAAAACAATTTCTTGTGTGTTTTCGCCGGATTTTGATATTGGCCTACAATTTTCCTGTACACTGGGACTTTCATCAAATTTCACACTACGGCTTATTATCACTCTGTTTGTTCCTGGTATTATGATACGATATCCTTTGGTTCTTTCACTGTAACCGACCAATCTTCCTTCTTGAGCATGATTGTCAAATTTTTTGGACTTGTTTTGGCACATAAGCATATGTTTTGCAGACAAACACCTTTATATGTCCTATGTAAGGCTTGTGGACCTGCCATAGTTCGAATGGTGTTTTTCCTGTAGATCAGTTTGGTAACCTATTTTGCAGGTATGTTGCAGTGATGAGGGCTTCTCCTCAAAACTTGTTTTCTAGTTTCGAATCCAGGATCATTGTCTTTGCCATTTCAACGAGATACCGATTTTTCCTTTCTGCCACGCCATTTTGCTGTGGTGAATATGGCACACTCGTTGGTGTTCAATTCAATTCTCGGCAAGATAGCTTTCGAATTCTGAACCGACATGTTCTCCTCCGTTGTCAATTCTGATTGTACCAGGTTTGGTTTTGAATTTGTTGCTTGGAACTGCAATGTATTGCTTCGATTTTTCTGTAGCTTCATTTTTATTGCTCATTAGGTAAACATATGTAAATTTGCTGAAGTCATCAATGAAAGTTATGAAGTATATTTTCCCTCCAGGAGTTATAGATTCCATAGGACCAAATACGTCGCTATGAATTAGCTCTAGCGGCTTTCGTGCTTTATGTACACTCTCCTTGGAATATGGTTTTTGTGTTAGCTTGTCCCTTATGCAGCATTGACAATTCATATTTCTTTTGCAATCAGACAATTTTAATCCTTTTGCCATTTCCTTTCTTTTCATCTCTCGGATGATGTTGGGATCTCTGTGCCCCAAACGCCTATGCCACAAGTTTGTACAATTTTGTTTTTCACAGGGTTCAGCAAAATTAGCTTTTTCAGTTTCTCCCACTGTATTCAGCTTATAGAGATTTGTGTTATCAGTAGTGCTTATGACTGCAGGGATTTTACCCCGCTTCATTGTGCATCGGCCTCCACTGAAAGTAACACTATAACCCTTTTCAGCAATTTTTCTCACTGATAGGCGGCTAGTTTCTAACTCTGGGACGTAAAGTACTTCTACTTTGATATTGTTTACTTTCCCTTTATCATTCATGCAATGCAAATATCCAGTTTCCTTTCCGGCGGATTACAATTTTGCTCCGTTGGTAGTTGTAATATCCTCCTTAGCATCTGGGTTAATTTCTGTGAAAAGTTTTTCATTATTGGTCATATGGTGATTGACCATTTTGTATTTTCAACCTTGGCTAGTGTTGTTTTAAATGTGAACTCTTCTGTTTCATGTTTGAATTTTATTTCATCAATCTTGTTTGATTCAAATTTATTTCTGGCAGTTTTAGCCTGATTTCTTCACTGTGTGTTTGTGTTCTTCTGTTTGTGGGACTTTTGTGTATTCTTATTCCCTTTTTTCCCCCAATGTCAGCATTCATTTTTAGTGTGACCTTTCTTATTGCAATATGTGCAATGTTTTGCTTCTTTTGCATTTCTGTTACAGTTGTCACTTATTTGAAATGCTGTTGTGAAATCTGTGTTTTTTTGTTCTTTCTCTTTTCGACTATTATTATATATTCGTCGATGAGTTTATTTTTAACATATTCTAATGTTAGTTCATCCTCATGTTTTGCTTTAAGAGCTGTTACAAGTGTGTCATATGCAGATAACAGACCACACAACATGATAGCTTCTAGATGTAAATCTTTAATTTCTTCACCTATTGATTTTAGTTTATTTGCAATTTCTAATATCTGGTTGATGTGTTCTTGCATATTGTCGCAGTCATTGTACCTTTTACTGTACAGTTTTCTAAACAAATAGAGCTTACTGCTTAAATTTGTTCTTTCATGTATCTTTCATGTATTTGTTCTTTCATGTATTCTTGGGGATGTAAGGTCAGGTGATGCGTAACATCACAGCCTCTCCTTGACAAATGTCAACCCCGCCTTCTCGTGGTGCATCCTGTTCCCACTAAAGGGGCTCTGACGACCGCCAATAGCGGTATAACTATACCATCGGGATCAGAGGAAATGCTATCCCTCACTCACCAACCCGCTTGGCCAGCGTGGTGAGTTATGGCCAAACACCTCCAAAATGACTCTACAACTTAAATCTTGGCCCTCAGTCTCCGGCAGCTGGAATGTACCTGGCCAAGGCAGCGGCCAGTGCGACATGAAGGCAGAGGGTGCTAAGAATCCCAGGAGGACCGGACTAGGCTGCCATTTGATGCTGACCTTGGCTACGTATAATGGACGCTCCCTATCTTCTGATTCAAGGCTTCTTGAATTGGAAGAGGAACTACAAAGGATCAAGTGGGACATTGTCGGGCTAAGTGAGGTAAGGAGAAAAGGAGAAGATCTCATTGAACTGAAAAGTGGACATCTCTTCTATTATCGTGGGACAGATACTGGCAGAACTAGTGGTGTTGGATTTATAATAAACAAGAAACTGAAGGATAAAGTGATAGAAGTTGAAAGTTCCTCTGACAGAGCTGCACGACTCGTTATCCAACTCTCGAGAAGATACCAGGCTCAGATTATTCAAACTTATGCACCCACCACAAGTCATCCTGAAGAAGAAATTGAAGAATTTTATGAGGAAATTCGTCATCTAAATAATAAAGGTAAGCAGCACTTGAAGATAATTATGGGAGATTTCAATGCAAAAATAGGGCACCGGCAACAGAATGAAACTTCAGTAGGTAAATTCGGTCACGGCAACAGAAACCAGCGTGGAAATACTCTCGTTGAGTTTGCAGAGGCAGAAGGATTTTTCATCTTGAACTCCTTTTTCAAGAAAAAGCCACACAGGAAATGGACATGGAGACATCCAATTGGGACGACAAGTGAAATTGATTTTATTATGTGTAACAAAAAATTCGTCATCCAAGACTGCAGTGTGCTGAACAAGTTCAACACAGGTAGTGACCATAGATTGGTGAGATGTAAGATGCACCTCAACACTAAACTCGAACGTGGCAAGCTCATAAGACAAACAAAATGTATTGACATAACCAACCTTAAAAAACGCCATAATACTTTCAAGTTGGTACTGAAGAACAGATTCTCTGCTTTAGAAGGCCTAACATCGGAAGAAGTGGATATTTCTGAAGTTAACAGAGAAGTAACCAAAGCTCTTATGGAAACAGCAACAAAATTAGCTGGGTCTAAGAACAAGTTGCATGTGAACAAATTATCAGGAAAAACCAAAATGTTGATGCAAAAAGAAGAGAGATGAGGACAACTAAAGAAGATGTGACTTCCAAAGTGGAATATATAGAGCTATGCCAGACAGCACGAAAAAGTATCACTGAAGACGTAAGGAAATTCAACTGTGAGGTAGTGAGGAAAGCAATTGAAAACAACCAAAGCCTTAAGATAGCAAAGGGACATCTCAGTAAGGGAAGAAAACAGATTATGGCTCTGAGAAAATAAGATGGTTCTATAACAAGAAATAGAGGCAAAATTTTGACAAGAGTGAAAGATTTCTACTCCAAATTATATGAAAGGGATGATACATGTACTCCAAACATCGTGAAAGGTACCAGAGTTCTTCCAGTCCTCCCAGCAGAAGTTGCTTATGCAATCAAGAACATGAAGCGGGGGAAAGCTCCAGGAGAAGATGGAATTACTGTAGACATCATACAAGAAGCAAGTGGAGAAATTGAAACAGTACTCGCCCAAATTTTCACTCGATGCCTTAATGAAGGGAAGATTCCTGAGGATTGGAACAATGCTATAATGATCCTGCTACATAAAAAAGGTGACATTGACGATCTCAGGAACTACAGACTTATCAGCCTCCTATCAGTGGTTTATAAAATCTTCACTAAAGTTCTTTCACACCGCTTGAAGGTAACACTGGACATGGCTCAACCGAGAGAACAAGCTGGATTCAGGAGTGGCTACAGCACAATAGATCATATCCACGTACTGAGAGAACTAATTGAAAGAGCGAGGGAATATGAGCTTCCATTGTGCATGGCTTTTATCGATTATGAAAAAGCCTTTGATTCGGTGAAACCATCAGCAGTTACCACGGCTCTGAAATCCTGCGGTATTGAAGATGCATACATTAATATTATTAATAACATCTATGAAAATGCAAGTGCAAAGATTCGGCTGTTTGAAAATACAACACACATAAAAATTGGAAAGGGAGTGAGACAAGGTGACACCATATCTCCAAAGCTCTTTAATGCCACATTGGAAAATGTCTTTCAATCACTGAACTGGGAAAACAAAGGGATAAAGATTAATGGAGATTATCTAACCCACCTTCGTTTTGCTGATGACATAGTCATTTTTGCAACTACCCCATTAGAGCTGCAGAGTATGATCCAGGAACTTGCTGACAAGAGTAAAGATGTGGGATTAAAAATGAACTTTCAGAAGACAAAAGTGATGTTCAATGCTTTTACAAGAAATGAAGATTTATCGATTGATGGAGAAAAGCTGGAGATAACAGATACGTATGTTTATCTTGGACAGCAGATATCAAGTGAGGGTCACATTGATGAAGAAATTAATCGGCGTACAAAACTTGCCTGGAGAGCTTTTGGAAGAAACAGCATAATTTTCAAGAGCAATATGCCATTATGTCTTAAAAGAAAAGTGTTTGATCAATGCATCCTTCCAGTGCTTACGTATGGTGCAGAGTCGTGGACCTTAACTAAAAGAGACATACAAAGGCTGCAGACAACTCAAAGTATCATGGAGAGGTGCATGCTTGGTGTAACCAGGAGAGATAAGAAGAGGAACACGTGGATCCGAAAAATGACAAGAGTGGAAGACATCATGATCAGAGTTAAATCCCTGAAATGGCAATGGGCTGGACATACTGCCAGAAGAACCGACCATCGATGGACAGCCGAAATTTTAGATTGGATTCCAAGGGACAGGAAAAGACCAAGAAGAAGACAACATGGGAGATGGGTGGATGAAATTCGAAAGTATGTGGGAGTGACATGGAGGAGACTGGCACAAGACAGACCGTTGTGGAGGAAACTTGGGGAGACCTTCGTCCAGCAGTGGATTGATAATGGTTGACAATGATGATGATGATTCTTTGCACAGCTAACCACATATTTCGTGCAGTCGTTTCATTTTTGACATTTATTATTTGTTCATCAGTCAAAAGTAGACTTATTGTTCGCATTGCTTGTGCGTTTTTCTTAATCCAGTCCTCAGTTTCAACTGTAGGTTCCTCTTGGGGAAACAACATTCCAAGTATCTTCTTTAATGAGAAGCATTTGGATTTTAAATTTCCAAACTGTATAATTTTTATTATTCAGTTTTGCGATGGAAAAATTTGTCGCATTTATTGGACTAGAAAACGCCATTTTTATTGTTTAAGAGCAACAGTTTCACTTCTTTATCAACTACGCATGCAATATGGCTGATGCAAAGAACGGCTTAACTTTTTACTTTCGGTTTCGGAAACCCTTTGTTAGCGTTTATCATTATTGCATTCCATTTAACATTTCATTCCGAGTTTATTTTTGTCTCATCTATGGAACAGTTCAGTCTCATAATCAAATTATTGGTTGTATGATAATTATGTGTGATATATAAAACAGAATGTTTATCTATCTACAGTTTATCGTTGATGGTTTTTGGAAACAAGCAACGCAATGCCCCAATGGGGGACTTAAAACTTCGGAAAAGAAGAATTATTGCATGCATGAACAATTACTCACCTTGAACAATAGTATCCTTTTGTGAAAAAAAGAACTATTTAATAAAATAACGTAATAGGAGCACTATACACAGAACATATTGAAGATATGTTTTCAAAGCTTGCATTATTGCAGCTGAAGAAAAACAACTTCCTTTCGGTTCGGTTGCCACTAAGCGTGTGTAGAGTTCATGTGATTTGACACGCGCTCAATGCAGCGAGGAGTTCAAAACAATTCTTTCTCCTCTTCTTTAGTGTGGACATTTACCTTTCGACAGCTGCGAAGCGCGCCGTATCTTTCCTTGTGTTTCCAACACATTGAATGTTCAATTCATTGTACAAAGTGCCCACGGGGTTTGGAATCTTGTTCCTTTTGTCCTATTAAGGGAAACAAGGGCTAAAAGCCGTTGAAGCAATCCAAAACTAAACAAAGTCAAGGGCACAGGTGTAGCGGTCACTCAGACATTGAAAATCTGGTTCAGAAAGCTTCCGGCTAGGGACATGAGCTTGGAGAGGAAGAAAGGTTCAGGAAAGCCCTCTGTATTTGATTAGGACGTTATGCTCACGGCCTGATTAAGCAAATACAACAACCAGCTCCCCAGTCGTTAGCTGAACTCGGAGTTTCGAAATCCACTCTAGCTGACCACTCGCGTAAGCTCGGAAAAGTGTACACACGTAATCATGCTGTGCTGCATGATTTGACTCCAGCTCATGCTAAATGACGCGTCGATGTCTGTAAGGAACTTCTCAAAAATCTGCGTAACACTGCTACACGAACGTGATAAAATCGACCAGGCATGAGAACTGGATCTTCCTACTCAATCCAGACCCCTGCAACCAGTGGTTGGACCTAAATGAATCATCATTACCTGCTCCCAAACTCGGACATTAAAAAAAACAATGTGCGTTTGGTGGAATTACGAGGGTGTAACCGCCTTTGAACTCGTTCTTGATGGCCTAGGCTATCAACACAGATAATCGTGATTGGATGTACGACCAACTGAAGTAACGGTACTTTGCTTTAGTCAACCGACAGCGGGAGTTCCTTCAACAGGACAATGTCAAGATTCATACTTCATTCAAATCCACCATTCGTCCGAGAAGGGTCCGGGTTCGAATCCCGTGAGGCATGGATGCTCTGTTTGTCTTATGGCACTGTCTCTCTCCTGTCCCTGGAGTCAGTGGCCCTAAATTAGGGACGGGCGACTGTTTATAGCCCACTGAGTTGCTCATGGTGGTTCTTGAACCTCCAATCACATCTCTCTCTCTCTCACACACACACACACACACACACACACACACATTCAAACCTAAATAAAGCTGCACGAACTTGATGAAATCGAGTTTCTGCTGCGCCCAGAGAACAGTCCCTCTCTGGCCTTTTTTATAATAATTAATCACCTGTTTCTGGCGATGGAACACTTTCTCCGCGCTAGATACTTCGCTGATTCGAACGACTTCGAACGCGGCTGACAGTAGTTCTTCGCCTCTAAGATGAAGGTCTATTGAAATGCCAGCCGCTGTTCTACTTGTTCATTTTCATTCAATGTGTTTCGCATTATAAACCAATTTACATTGATGCGATGGTATTCTGTTCTGCAGCCTCGCTGATCTAATTGAACAGATGCATTTTGTTTTCTAATGTTGTTTTTTTTGTTTTTTTGTAAACGTGGTGCGCAATACAAATATGGTTTGATAATACTTCAAAAAATGTCTTATAATGTCCTTAAATATTTAGTAGCTGGTTCAAGCAGTCTTTTTCTCCTTTGCTTTCATGCATCACATTTATGTTTCTGCATGAAGCCCTATTTACAACAAGGAATAAAAATTAATTTTCTTCGTGAAAAGAAATTTAAGCAGGTCCAACCTAAATACAAAAAAAGTCAAGTAAAATCTGTGATCATAAACTAACTTAGGACGATTTCTTTCAGCCGCTTATAACGGATCGATACATATCTTTCAGACAAATATTGTCAACTGCTAGCAGCTTTCTTTGTTTCACTGTGTGACTGCCTATCAACTCTATTAAATCACTCAAAAAAGAAGCAAGTGGTGCAGTTGCAGCGTTGTGCGCTGTGTTTACCCTCCAGATAGTCCGACCTTCCGTTCTTCCGTTCTCTGCACCTGATGAAATCGTGATCAGTAGCGGATCCAGCGGGGGGCGACTGTGGCGAACCCCCCCCCCCCCCCGTAAACCCTAACGAAGTTTTTACGTTTAAAGTAGAAAAGATCGAAAGTAATTAACTTTGCACATTTTGTTTTCAGTTTTTTCTAAAAAAATTTAACAATTAAAGTTACTACGGAATTGGATTTAAAATACGTATTACATTGATTTAGTTTCAATAAAAAAGAAAAGGAAGTTAATAGAATAAAGAGAGAGAGAGAGAGAGAGAGAGAGAGAGAGAGCGCAAAAAATAAAAGGAAGACAGGGACTGAGGGAATAAAAGCATGGGGGTATTCTTTGTTAGTTCTTTGCTATTGTCATATTGCCTAGCGTCTGTAATGTCTCGAAACAGTCTGTGAAAAATTTTAAACAAACCTGAATCCTGAATTCGTAATCCAAACTTACTCATTTTTTTCATGAAAGTTAATATGTCTCTAAATTGTAATTAAGATAATATTCTATTCTGAACTATCATAAAAACGGAAACTTCCTAACTTTCTATTAGCTTTTAAGAATTTTGGTGCTATAAAATTTTCTCAGGAAAATATTAATAATATCGTAAAAATTCCAAGTTGTTTAAATTTGGTAATTGTCTAATATTAGGAAGCACTGTTTACTTAGTTTCACATTACGTACTCATTTAAAGGAAGTTTTCAGTACTAGATTAGGGTAACTTTGTTTTTCAAAAGAAAATCTAAGTTCTCTTCATCTCAAATTTGCACGAGTGTGATTGTAACACACACTGAGTACGCCCGTGTGTCTGCCGTCCTTTATTGGAGTTTTCATTCATGTACGTAAAGTAACTGATATCAGAACTGCTTTCTTTTTCCTTTTTTTACGTTAATTTCCAATGAACGTAGAGTTTCGTTATTTCAGCGCCAATGAAAAGAAGTCGAAAATGATTCTTTTTGTCACCGTCCGGTAGTAGGATAGAACGGGGGATACGAGAACAAAGAGAGCCGAGAGCAGCGAACCTGCTCTCGTCTGGGTGGGTGAGAGACGATAGGGGGAAGATTACGCGAGAGGGGAGAGAGCGCACTGTCGGAGTTGCTTGCGTGACGTCACGTGCCTCTGGCAGGGGTGGACGGTGACAGTGGACTTTATCGTTTGTGAGTTATTATTTTACATTAATGGGAATTCGGTAACAAATAGAGAGCCGAGAGGAAGGGATTTAGATTTGCGCCCTTGTTGGTAATGACAGAATTTCATTGAGCGTTAGGACGAAACTTTGATGGGTGTAAAATGATTTGTGGAAACAAGTGTCCGCCGAAATTTCTAGATGCTGGAGAATGAATTGGGCATCGTGCTGTATTTTTGTTCTTTTTCTGTATAAGTCATGTGTGAGAGACGGATTCTTTTTTTTTTTTCAGCGACATGTATCATTTGCCATTAAATTTCCATATGACTTTTTCCGTTTATGTTAATCTGATATTTCGATTTGTATAAATAACTGATGTTGTAATTTCTTGATAATATAATTTCCCGAAAACATGAAAGTTTCATAGAGCAGGGTGGAAAATGGAGCAGTACTGAACTGAAGTCCACCTCTTCCGGAAGTTGAAACGATTTTAGGATGAATTTTGAATTCTGTTACAATAATAATTCAAAGAGAATCGTGCTTATGTTTTTCGTGAATTTAACGATTTCCATTGATCAAAACTTTGCGTATATTTCATTCACTCACTGACCAGTTCTAACATCTCAGATATCACACGTACATGTGAAAACACCAGTGTTTGCTCTATTTCCTCTAGGCGTTAACTTTCGTTTCCTTTTACATTCGTTTAAATAGACTATCTCTATCACGTCTGTTTTCTGAGATACGATCACACCATTTATTTAATTACTTCAGGAACATATTAGTCTTGAACATAGAGAACAGTCAATCGTATTCTAAATGTGCTTTTTCTTGATTCTTATAAACGAACAAACATCAAGAAGTCCCCACACTGAAACGAACATCATCAATTCCTTGCTTTCATGTCTTTGTCACATCAAATTCTATAGTTCCTCAGCAATGATGTTCTTAACGCTTCACCTTGTATACAAACATTTTCCCTCTAATCTAAGAAGTTATTTTTCCAAAACAATAACTAAACATCTTAGAACAATACAGTGAACAATGCACGTCACTTCATAAAGTCTTAACAAAATGAGTTTATACATACAAATGTTATTTTCGATCATATCCACTTCGAAGGTGAGAGCAAGCTAAGTCTTTCAGAAAACATTTACGAAATCATTATTATTATTTTTTTTATAAAAGGCATTGAAACGTTCATTTTTCTAAAAGGTGAAATTTGAGTTCATAAATTTTCAGCAGATCAGTTTTTTCTTTCATGAAATTTCTTGGCGTTAGTTTTCTCTTACATAAAATTTCTTCTGGTCAGTTTCTTTCATGAAATTGTCAGGTAAATATTTGAAAAGTTCATTTTTCACAAAGTTTGTTTTTGACTCGAATAAATTTCAGCAAGTCAAAAATGGTTTTGTTGTTTTTACAAAGAGGGCGATTTTTTAAATTTTCCTTTTCTTATAATCGCAAAAATCTCATAGAATAACACGAGAAATGCCATCAAACTAAAAGTCAATATTTGAATCGTTCATTTTTCCTTAAAGTAAAAAAATTTAAACGATCATTTCTCAAAAAGTCAATATCAGATTTCACAATTTTTTTACCAGAGCAGTTTTTCTTTCATAAATTTTCTTCAGTTTAGTTTTTACGATTAAATACTTTACAAGAGTTTAGTTTTATTTATTTTTATTTTTCTATGGTTGTAAATAAAGTGTTTTCCAACAAATAGGAAAATCATCTTATAGTTTCTGGATTGAGAAAAAGAGGATTTAATCGTGTCAAAAAGTTCAGTTTACAAGTTTGGTAACCTTTTTTGATGAATTGGTGATGAACCTGAAAAGCACCGTTTTGATTTCATTTTTTACACCTTTTTGTGATTTTTATTTATCGAAGTGGTGTGCACTTGTTGCTTCCAACCAGGATACATGGGAAAAACTCCATCCAGATTATTTCAGCCCATTTTCAGTTTTTTGTTCTTGTCCAATTTCAGAACCGTCTTTTCCTAAAATTTCTCAATATTTGACATGTGATGCAACGGCCTATTTGTAGTTTTCAGATTAAATGGTCGATAATCGAACTCTTCAGTCTTCATGTTTAAGCTTCTAAAAAATAACTACCATGAAAATATTGCTTTTGACAGTTAAATGTGCTATCAAAGATTATTGAAGAATGCTCCCGGTTGATTTCTGAATTTCTTTTTAAAATTTTGGTAGACATTTCTCTGAATCACCTTCAAGGGTTATTTTGTAAGTCTGCAGTCTTCCATTAGCAGCAGATTCCACAAGTACAAAATCTGACGAATGAGCAACCGATTGAGTCAACTCAGTGTTGGACGACCCCGCAGTAGTAGTGCTATTACTGGTTCCTTCCAATGAAGCAGTACTAGATGAAGCAGCAGTTGATTTTTTTTTTTTTTTTTTTGATTGGAGGTTTAACGACCACCGTGAGCAACTCAGTGGGCTATAAGCAGTCGCCCGTCCCTAATTTAGGGTCACTGGTTCCAGGGAAGGGAGAGAGCCAGTGCCGTAAGACAAACACAACATCCATGCCTGACCGGGATTCGAACCCGGACCCCTTACGGACGAATGATCAGAGGCCAGCGCCTTAGACCACTGCGTCACCGGGGCGGCGTTGATTTTTCGGATCCTCCAACATGAGACTGATTGAACTTGTGAAATCTTATTTCATGTCGTTTTCTGTCAGACTGCCAAGAAAATTTAGAAGAGTAATGCAGACATCCAAATGGTTTTACAACACTGTGTGTCATCGCATACCTCTTAAGAGCAAATTTTCTTGTAAAAGTCTTGAAACAGATCGAAAACATAAAACGAGAACAGGTACCACGATCCAATTCTGTCTCATCTCGATTCGCTAACAGTTCTTCAGACACTATCTGAGAAACAAAAGAAAGCATAAATTTAGAAATAAAATAAAATAAAGTAAATGTTTTAATATCTATAACAATACCTTGGGAATATGTATATTAAAATAACACCTTATTGGAAAGTAATGTGCATGTCTTATGGATGTTGTCAGATTTCTTAAGAAATTCTACATCAAAGATAGAAATTATTCAGAGAAGTAGGATATTAACTTGTTTTACTGATTTCTCGTTCTCTTCTGTGTTGAGGAAACACTCCATGATCGGACAATAAAAAGATGGCGATATCAGAAAGAAAACCATACTAGTGAAAGGTCAACTTGAAGACACCTCTAGCTATAACACCAAATAGCAAATGCGTTTTGATCTTTATTGTAAACCACTCAAAAATATTCATAATCACTTTTCGGTTGCCAGATTCTCTATTCTCTTTATTAGGATTATTTTTCTCTCTGTTGCCCTTCCTCTAACGGAAAAGAACAAACTTTCATCTATTTTGAAGCATTTGTCACCATCCACATTATCTTGCTAATTTGTCTCATTTTTCTAAAATCACGACTTAACATTTTATTTCAACTTCCACTGGTGAATTACAGTTCCCTTTTCCTTGCCTGTACATAATTCTAGATATCCGTCCAGAAAATGAAAAGTACTGCTGCCAAGGCAAAATCAATTGTAATTCACCAGCGGAAGTGTTTCTTCAACACAGAAGAGAACGAGAAATCAGTAGAACAAGTAAATATCCCACTTCTCTGAATAATTTCTATCTTTGATGTAGAATTTCTTAAGAAATCTGACAACATCCATAAGACACGCACATTACTTTCCAATAAGGTGTTATTTTAATATACATATTCCCAAGGTATTGTTATAGATATTAAAACATTTACTTTATTTTATTTTATTTCTAAATTTATGCTTTCTTTTGTTTCTCAGATATTGTCTGAAGAACTGTTAGCGAATCGAGATGAGACAGAATTGGATCGTGGTACCTGTTCTCGTTTTATGTTTTCGATCTGTTTCAAGACTTTTACAAGAAAATTTTCTCTTAAGAGGTATGCGATGACACACAGTGTTGTAAAACCATTTGGATGTCTGCATTACTCTTCTAAATTTTCTTGGCAGTCTGACAGAAAACGACATGAAATAAGATTTCACAAGTTCAATCAGTCTCATGTTGGAGGATCCGAAAAATCAACTGCTGCTTCATCTAGTACTGCTTCATTGGAAGGAACCAGTAACAGCACCACTACTGCGGAGTCGTCCAACACTGAGTTGACTCAATTGGTTGCTCATTCGTCAGATTTTGTACTTGTGGAATCTGCTGCTAATGGAAGACTGCAGACTTACAAAATAACCCTCGAAGGTGATTCGGCGAAACGTCTACCAAAATTTTAAAAAGAAATTCAGAAATCAGTCGAGAGCATTCTTCAATAATCTTTGATAGCACATTTAACTATCAAAAGCAATATTTTCATGGTAGTTATTTTTCAGAAGCGTAAACATGAAGACTGAAGAGTTCGATTATCGACCATTTAATCTGAAAACTACAAATAAGCCGTTGCATCACATGTCAAATATTGAGAAATTTTAGGAAAACACGGTTCTGAAATTGGACAAGAACAAAAAACTGAAAATGGGCTGAAATAATCTGGATGGAGTTTTTCCCATGTATCCTGGTTGGAAGTTACAATCAACAAATGCACACCACTTGGATAAATAAAAATCACAAAGAAGTGTAAAAAAATGAAATCAAAACGGTGCTTTTCAGGCTCATCACCAATTCATCAAAAAAGGTTACCAAACTTGAAAACTGAACTTTTTGACACGATTAAATCCTCTTTTTCTCAATCCAGAAACTATAAGATGATTTTCCTATTTGTTGGAAAACACTTTAGTTATAACCATAGAAAACTAAAAATAAATAAAACTAAACTCTTGTAAAATATTTAATCGTAAAAACTAAACAGAAAAAAATTTATGAAAGAAAAACTGATCTGGTAAAAATTTGTGAAATCAGATATTGACTTTTAGAGAAATGATCGTTTAATTTTTTTTTACTTTAAGGAAAAATGAACGATTCAAATATTGACTTTTAGTTGGATGGCATTTCCCGTGTTATTCTATGAGATTTTTGCGTCTATAAGAAAAGGAAAATTTAAAAAATCGCCCTCTTTGTAAAAACAACAAAACCATTTTTGACTTGCTGAAATTTATTCGAGTCAAAAACAAACTTTGTGAAAAATGAACTTTTCAAATATTTACCTGACAATTTCATGAAAGAAACTGACCCGAAGAAATTTTATGTAAGAGAAAACTAACGCCAAGAAATTTCATGAAAGAAAAAACTGATCTGCTGAAAATTTATGAACTCAAATTTCGCCTTTTAGAAAAATGAACGTTTCAATGCCTTTTATAAAAAAAATAATAATAATGATTTCGTAAATGTTTTCTGAAAGACTTAGCTTGCTCTCACCTTCGAAGTGGATATGATCGAAAATAACATTTGTATGTATAAACTCATTTTGTTAAGACTTTATGAAGTGACGTGCATTGTTCACTGTATTGTTCTAAGATGTTTAGTTATTGTTTTGGAAAAATAACTTCTTAGATTAGAGGGAAAATGTTTGTATACAAGGTGAAGCGTTAAGAACATCATTGCTGAGGAACTATAGAATTTAATGTGACAAAGACATGAAAGCAAGGAATTGATGATGTTCGTTTCAGTGTGGGGACTTCTTGATGTTTGTTCGTTTATAAGAATCAAGAGAAAGCACATTTAGAATACGATTGACTGTTCTCTATGTTCAAGACTAATATGTTCCTGAAGTAATTAAATAAATGGTGTGATCGTATCTCAGAAAACAGACGTGATAGAGATAGTCTATTTAAAACGAATGTAAAAGGAAACGAAAGTTAACGCCTAGAGGAAATAGAGCAAACACTGGTGTTTTCACATGTACGTGTGATATCTGAGATGTTAGAACTGGTCAGTGAGTGAATGAAATATACGCAAAGTTTTGATCAATGGAAATCGTTAAATTCACGAAGTTATCGAACCTCTGAGGAAAGTGAGCCCAATTCTGTAAGCATCACGTTAGTAACGAAAGATTATAGTAATTTTAACATGTGTTAAATTTCCGCGTATCCATGTTTAAACATAAGCACGATTCTCTTTGAATTATTATTGTAACAGAATTCAAAATTCAACCTAAAATCGTTTCAACTTCCGGAAGAGGTGGACTTCAGTTCAGTACTGCTCCATTTTCCACCCTGTTCTATGAAACTTTCATGTTTTCGGGAAATTATATTATCAAGAAATTACAACTTCAGTTATTTATACAAATCGAAATATCAGATTAACATAAACGGAAAAAGTCATATGGGAATTTAATGGCAAATGATACATGTCGCTGAAAAAAAAAAAAAAAGAATCCGTCTCTCACACATGACTTATACAGAAAAAGAACAAAAATACAGCACGATGCCCAATTCATTCTCCAGCATCTAGAAATTTCGGCGGACACTTGTTTCCACAAATCATTTTACACCCATCAAAGTTTCGTCCTAACGCTCAATGAAATTCTGTCATTACCAACAAGGGCGCAAATCTAAATCCCTTCCTCTCGGCTCTCTATTTGTTCCCGAATTCTCATTAATGTAAAAAATAATAACACACAAACGATAAAGTCCACTGTCACCGTCCACCCCTGCCAGAGGCACGTGACGTCACGCAAGCAACTCCGACAGTGCGCTCTCTCCCCTCTCGCGTTATCTTCCCCTCCCGTCTCTCACCCACCCAGTCGAGAGCAGGTTCGCTGCTCTCGGCTCTCTTTGTTCTCGTATCCCCCGTTCTATCCTACTGGTGGGGATCACGAAAATGTTTTTTTTTTTTAATTTAATGAACCAACTCCGAATATAAGGGCTTGGGTTTTATTTTGGAGGATTTCATTCAGACGTAGTCTGTGTCGATTTCAAAAAACATAAAGTTCATTTCTTCGGGAAACGCGCAATCGATCGCACTGAAACAAATGTGATTTTTCACCTATCGTTTGCTCTCTTTCAGGTATTTAACGATTTAACATTCCTGGAGCAAGTGAAAGTGTTTTAAAGACCTTGCAAAGGAACCCCAGTTAGGAGCGGCACCGCCAATATGTATAATATATATTTAAAAAAAAACCTTCTATATTGTCTACCCCCTTTTTATACCTGACTCCTTCTCCCCCTCCTAGAATAAACTTCTGGGTCCGCCCTGGTTGTAATGACCGTTGGCCGCAGTCTCTCCTAGCATAGCGGAGTAACAATGGATGAACAGAAGATATGGAAATCAATTTTCATAGCCTGAGAAAATAAAAGCTGGCGCAGTTATCGGTCATGTTACATAATGTTGTCCGTTTCCTAATATTTTCAAATCCGGAATTCGGATTACCAAATTATCATAAAATCGAGCACCGAATTGCAGAATGGATATCCATATATATTGCAGTATTCAGTTTCTAGATGTAGATACAGTCGACTCCCGTTTGAACAAACTTCACGGACCTCCAAAATACACTGCCGGACAATTGCTAAGGACGGATGACAATAGCAACGATAGCAACCATAAAATGGAAGGCAGGAAAATGTGGAAATTAGCATAAGTGCGGGATACAGTAAGACGTGTTGTGCGTATGCAAATTTTGGATTGCCGAACTTGTTCGCGACGACATAGCGCTGATAAGAGATGTAAAGGATTTGACGCGTATTGACCGTTGTTGTTCAAACGCAAAGTTGAAAGGGAAAGAATCAATTGACGAACTTGCAATTTTCAGTATGTCTTCCCGACATCTCCTAGATGATTTTACGCGTGGCCGTATTATTGGCAAGATTGGAGAAGGGTGAAAATAACAGATGTTGCCAGAGAGTTCGATGTCAGCCGCAGTGTTGTTTCAAGGCTTTGGAAATCATTTCAAACAAATGGAGAGTGTAGCAAACGTCACGGGGGAGGTCGTGTTCGCAGTACGACACCTGCAGAAGATCGGTACATAGTGCTTTCAACAAAAAGACACCGGCGCAGCACAGCTAGTGAGGTAGCAAATCAGGTTATAGCTGCTACTGGCAAGCGGATCTCCCGAAAACTGTCGCCAGACGTTTGCATGAAGGAGGACTATACGCCCGCCATCCTGTTGTGTGCATCGCATTGTCCAGACGTCACCGTACCGCCCGTTTGCAATGGTGCCACCAACATCGCAATTGGACAGATAACGACTGGTCTGCTGTCCTCTTCTCAGATGAGAGTAGATACAGTCTATCGTCTGATTGTCGACGACAACTGATCTGGCGTGATAGTGGTACTGCATATTGTCCAGCAAACATACAGGAAAGGGACCGATGTCCGACATGTAGTGTCATGGTATGGGCTGGCATCATGATCAATGGCCGCACGTCCCTCTATGTGCTTCCAACTGGGACTATGACTGGCCAACGATACATTAATGATGTTCTGCTACCTCATGTTCGCATGTTCCGTGGTGATGTTGGTGATAGATTCATTTTATTCATTTTCATGGACGACAACGCAACATGTCATCGAAGAGTCGCTGTCCAGGAGTGTCTTGAGAGCGAGGATATTCAACGCCTGGTATGGCCAGTACGTTCACCAGATCTGAATCCCATTGAAAATGTGTGGGATGCTTTGGGGAGGAGTCTTGCTAGTCGCCAATGCCCTACAATAAACAAGGACACCCTCATCCGTGCACTGACAGAGGAATGGGATAAATTACCCCAACAGCTGCTTGATAATGTTGTGCAAAGCATGACACGACGTGTGGAATCTTGCATCGCCCTCCATGGTGGCCATATCCCGTATTGACATCTTACGCCGGAACGCCTGCGGACGGTAATTGCATTTTTTTCACGTTTACGTATTCTGCACAAAATGGCCTGTTTGTCCCTTGAACACGTTCCAAAGCCTTCTGGATTTCAGAGCACAATAAATTGTCTTTCTTGTAATGTCCTGGCATTCTGACATTATTTTATTTCACTTGGCATCCAACCACACTTACTTTTTTATGCGCTATATAGCCGTTTATGATCCGTCCTTAGCAATTGTCCAGCAGTGTATTTCGTTATAACGAACTTCCATAAAAAACGGAATTTGAAATTTTATTATGCAATTTAAATCCATATGAGCATTTATTTCGAAAATTTCAAATCAGAAATTTTATTTTACAGAATTTTACTAATTATAAGTAAAAGTAATAGAAATATGCGTAACAAAATTAGTAAATCCAACCCTTGCTGGTCACATTTATTTTTTCATCCTTCGCTTGCAGGAAATCCTGTGTTTTTGCTTGTCTGTTTGGGGGTTTGACGGCCGCCGTGAGCAACCTAAAGCAGTCTTTCGTCCACAGTTTGTGGTCACTGGTTGCAGGGTGGAGAAAGAACCAGTTCGGTAAGACGAAAACACCATCCATGCCACACCGGAATTCAAGCCTGTGCCTATCTCTGCCGAATGATTTCAGGGATCATCACATGGAAACATTTATTCTTAATCACGTAGGCAACTTCAACTCTGTGTTTCTTCCCCTCACACAAACGTGCTCACAACGGATTTTGAAAATCCATTGTTGCTGTTCGTTTTGTACCCCGTTTGAAACCGAATGAACCAAAATTTATTTCCTTATGAACCCTCTTATTTTCAAGTTACTCTGCAAAAAAATTCGATTGGGGGAGGGAGGGGGCTTTTGAAACGATATTTTCCAAATGGAAATTTTAATGTACACCGAAAATATTTGTTTGTTCTTGATTTGAACTATAGAGAACCAAAATATTATCGCTTGAACCATCATAGTTTCGTAGTTATTGGAAACTAAATTTTCACTTTGGGAGGCGGCTATCGTTTAACCAAGCCCTCTCCTGTAACTGAAAATTTTTGTTCATTGAATAACTAAGCTAACAGTATTGAAACAAAAATAGGTCTGATGGGGTTCAAACGGGATAAAAAATAAATGACATCAGTGAAATTTAAATACGGTAGGAAAGGAACAAGAGGATGAAGTTGCTTTCATGATAAAAAATGTGCATTTATCCAATAAAAAATTTATAAATTTTTATTCTTATTCAAAGTGCATGTTAAAAATAAACAACAACAAAAAAAAGCTAAAAAAAAAAAAAAAAGAGAAACCAAATGGCTTTACACAGGAAAGAGGAAATCAGTGGGACTCTAAGAACTGTGGTCCTCTGTGTGTCGCGCACTCTGCGCTGGTTTGGATTTCCCACTGATCCATTACATTCTCACACGCTTTCTAAGTTGACTCTTTAGAAAAATTCGGCATCCTAAGTAGTCAACTAAGAATACCGAAGTATTAAATTACCGTTATCAACAACGATAACCACTCTTGATTGCCCTTTATCAGACACATCACCCCCAAAAATCGAATTTACGTAAGATTAGTAAACTAAGAAAACATTGTCCATGTGTAAGGCTCCAGTTTTAGGTTAATGGCAATATAAAACGCACTTCATGTTTTCCTCCACCTTACCAACTAAGCAGCTGAAACACTTCAAAAAATTCAAATTTAGTACCAGAAAAAAAATCAGAAACGTTGATAACTGTAACTGCTCTCTCACCTCTGCAGCAGTTCAGTGAGAGCATATGGTTTCCCAAAAATCAAAGCAAGTGATTTTGTATAAATTACTAAAATATTGTTACGACCCACCCCGCCATTAATTTAGTAATTAATGGGCGTGGTGGATGTATGAAATTAATTAAGTATTAATTATGTTCAAGGCTTGATTGGAGTTTAAAAGTGTAAACAGCAGAGAACGTTTTATCTGGGGATACGACAGAAAAGAGGCGAAGAATTCTCCCTCTGGCTGGGTGGTCTCAGAATAGCTCTGTTAGGTCATAAATCGAAGGTTGCAGCTGACGGCCAGTCTAAACAGGGAAGAAGTTACATTTTGAAGAGGGGCCACTTGAGTAGAAATGAATGAGGATGGGGGACAAAAGGTTTAGCGAATAACCGTAAATTCGTCGATTGTTTGAGGCATTTTCGAGAAAAATTGCTCTCTGTGTGGTCCATGCAGAAAAATAAGATTTCGCACTTAGCGTGAAAATAAGGAAGAAAGTTCAGTTGTCTGTACGCTCTCCCATGTGAAAGGCTGGATTGGATGCCTTGGATCTGCTATATGAATTGGGCGATGAAGAGCGAAACTCCCTGCATTTGGTAAGAAATGGAGACGACAACTCGAGGCAGTTTGTCATAAAGACAGCGGAATGCCTAAATCCGCGTGATAAAGCAGCAATTTCTAGGCTGGCAGCCTAATGGAAATTAGCGACTGGTTGGCCCAATGAAAGCAAAGTTACAGAGGAATTAAGAAGTCTGCGAGTGGACAGTGGTCATTCCAATGAGAAACGAACCCAAGCGAGCTCGGGTTCGAGTCCAACTACGGCAGCGCGCAATCACCATCCTCTCCCTGAAGCGGCGAAGGAAGCGCTCTGGTCCTGCGGGGCGAAGCGAGGCCCCATGTGTGTGTGTGGCTACGTAAGCAGCGCAGCCACTACGTGTAAGTGCGACGCGATAAAGCCGGTGAATATACAGGTGAAAAGCTAAATCACAATTGAATTTATTCTTGGCAGCATCCATGTAAGTACAAACATTTTTTTTTTATTGTTGCATCTGCTACGCAATTAGTTGAGGAACTGAACTGACATATTGCAAGAACTGAACTGAGAAATAGTAAGACTGAACTGTGGAATTTAAGTTCGTTAAAACTATCAGCAGAACTGATTTAGGTCAAAGTTGACCCAATACTTATGTTCAGAAGACAGCTAAATTTTATTCGTATGTGTGCCATTGTTATGTTTTTATAGCCAATTAAATATTTGTTTAGGCAGTCAGCTCAGTCATAGAACACATTATTTATCTGTACGCCTGTAATTGGTTCAAATTTTTAAGTGTATGCCCTATAATACAGTTTTCGCGCCAAGAACTACGTCGAAGAACTATAACGAAGTAAATTTCTCCGTCATTTTTATCCGCGCCAGGATTCGAACCCGGGTCCACTCATTCCGGAATAAGTTGCTCTACCAATTGAGCTACGCGGACATTTTATTCTGATTCCTATCTGCCTCTATGTCGTGTGCGTCTTTCTGGCAGGTACGTCACATCATCTCCCCCTTATTTTATTTTTTTTTTTTTCGAAGTGCTGCTCTTATTTTTCCTATCTCGCGGTGTGGAAATAACATCACACCATTGCGAGATTGTGAACGGTCGGGTCATCCGGATAGTTCGGACGCCATTATAACGAAGTAAATTTCTCCGTCATTTTTATCCGCGCCAGGATTCGAACCCGGGTCCACTCATTCCGGAATAAGTTGCTCTACCAATTGAGCTACGCGGACATTTCATTCTGATTCCTATCTGCCTCTATGTCGTGTGCGTCCTTCTGGCAGGTACGTCACAGAACCTCAGAGAAGAAATGTACTAATTACTCAGCTACGGTTGTTAAATTGATTGACCGCGGTGGGATAATGACCCACTGTCGTAACATTTTGGTGGCGAGCGGTGAATGCATAACCTAGCTCGGCCTGGTACCGTAACATTTTGCTGGCGAGCGGTGAATGCATTACCTAGCTCGGCCTGGTACCGTAACATTTTGCTGGCGAGCGGTGAATGCATAACCTAGCTCGGCCTGGTACCGTAACATTTTGCTGGCGAGCGGTGAATGCATAACCTAGCTCGGCCTGGTACCATAACATTTTGGGGGTCAACGGTGGGATAACAACCCACGAGATCGCAACAATATTGTAGACAACATACCTTGTGTTATTAATGTGCTGAGTGTGCTGGTGTTCAGTGGGCCCGTTTCCTGGGGGCTTTCGAACAACTTGCCAGTGAGTCCTAACGAATAACTCCTCCGTCTTGTTAAAATCCGTCAATATCAACATAATTTTGCTACTAAGACAAGTCCTACAATACTGTAAAAAATTGAGGTAAAAATAACGTCCTTCTGCTACTTGCATGATTGCCTCTAGTACAAACTGCGGTAAAATTAGAAATGATGACACCGGAAATCTTCCTCGCGTCCTTCTGCAATTTGCGAGACTTCTCATTATTATAAACTCCCGTTAAACTGGAAACATCCACCCCGAAAATCTCCCCCACATTGGCTGGATGTTTTGTGCTAAACGCAATTTGTGCACTGTCGCTCACTTGAAAACGTAGGGAACTTTTCCGTGGAAGAGTCTATAGAGTAAATTTACGTTGTGGAGGAGATTACCAAATATGGGGCAGATTTCCTGTGGGTGCTTCACTGGTTTATACCCTTTACAGTGAGTATCTGGAAAGTTTCCTTTTTCGAACAGGGGATGGCATCGTCTGCGTGAGGCTAAGAGAGAGAGAGAGAGAGAGAAACGGTACTTTTTCGAAAATTTTCTACTAAGCACTTCAACATATTGTGCTCCCCCATCTATGGGATACTTAACAGCTTTGAACCGCTGGCATTGCCACTGCTTGCAAGTGATCAGCTGAAGCGCGAGTGTTCGTTAATTTAATTTTAATTAATACATTTATGGAAATTTGAAACACGTAACTGTCAGTTTTCAATCTTTCTGTTAGAAGTACCTGGTTTACTAGCTGGCTATTGTTTGGCGTTCCCACAGCATCTCATCAATTGGTATTTACATACATGTTTTGTTTCAGTACTATTTAATTTTATATGATCTTTGCGGCAGATTCTTATATTTATTTACTTGGTTAGTTCAATAAATAATATATCATTGCACATACCAATGATTGACCCCTCCATCGTATTTGTACAGCAGCTGCATCTGTGATGGAGGTTTGGTAATTCAACCCAGGGACGTAGCCAGGGGTCCAGGTTGGGCCCAGCCCGATCCACGTTTCTTTTTACCCGTCCTAGCGATCTCAGCTTAAACGAAATTTTTGATAAGGATAATTCAGTATAATAATATGGCACTGATAAATCAGGGTTTAATACGAGTAATGTACCAAACGAGAAAACTTATGCACAATTTGTTCTGTATCGAACTGACGATCCTTTCCTCCCAGTGATCCAATTCCAGTTACAAAATGTTGAAGGTTTTTTTAGAAGAAACGGCTCGGGCTTGGTTTTCTTTTCAGATGTCTGCTGTGTTTTCCTTCTTTCCCTCTGGGCTTCCTTTTGGTGTAGTGTTCCTGATTTATCTGGTGGGAATGAGCGGACAATGGGTAGTGCCGTAACGTCGATCTCTACTTCCCACTCCCAGTCCAGTTACAAAACTCTAAAGGTTAATTTAGGACAAACGAATACCAACTGGCTTGCTTTAGTTTCAATCTAAGATTTCTGGTTTATGTACTTTTCTTCTTTCCCTCAGAGCTTTCTTTTGTTCTAACATACCTACTTTTACTGATCAGGATCAGTGCGGACATTGGGCAGGCGATGCCCCAATGCAGATGTTTTTTGTCATCTCCATGAAACCGAATGAATTAGCGTCGTTCGTGGTTCGTGTTCAGTATACGAGTAGTGCTTTTCTTGAAAACTAGCATTAAATATTGAAATTAAAACCAGAAAGCCTTGTACTGAACTTATAAAAGAAATGTTTTAATAAGGCATGTAAATACTGTACCATTTCCAAAATATTTTGGTTAATAAATTTCTTAGCAGTATTACAGAATTAGATGCGATATGTGCAGCATTGCCGTCTTAAAATTTCGGGGGGCTCTGGTTTCCTGGCTACCGCCATTTGGGGGTTCCATGGCATCATTTCTTGTATAATTTTGAGGGAATAGGGGACATTTTTTAAAATTATTGTTGTAGTGGAAAAATTACGGGGTTAGAACACGGATGCAGTCGTAAAAGAAAAGGGGCCTGGCTCTTTCCCAAAATTATTTCGGCACTGTTGAGGAAGACCAACGAGAAGGCGGGGGGGGGGTGTTCCAGCAACATATATCAATTGTAATGTGAAATTTTATATCCTTAAAAAGTTAAATAATAACAAAAGCAAAAAGGAAATTTACACCAACAATAGATAAGATAGTATAACTAAACTAGTGATCCGAATTTATTGGCATAGATAAAAATCAAAGTTTCCAAGCTTTCGCACATCAACCAGATGGCTTTTCCAAGAAAGGTAGACAGCAAACTGTTTTTCCAAGCTTTTGCTGTCTATCTTCCTTGAAAAAACCATCAATTTATTTAGTCATGTTATCTAACATTATAATAGCACTCAAAGACTACCTGAAACGGTTAAAGAAACAAACAAATTACAGCTAATTCCTGAAAGTAAGTATTTTATTTTCTAGATATTTATTTCATTTATTTTGGTTTCATAAACGCAGCAACATTGTTGAAGTCTTACTTTTCAATTCGACTCAATTTTTGCCACCTGAATATTAGCATTGTAGAGGCTTAAGTGCTTACCTCATCTTTTTTTTTTTTTTTAAATCGAGGAATTTTTTCTTCGTTGATCATTTTGTTGAATGAATTCGTCTACAACTTCGTCGCCTACGTTACTTAAGGCGGGTTCCTGTTGTATGTGCAGAACGGCCATACCATTAAGGCAAGTTTGTGCCACGGTCAGTCTGGTGTATCGTCCAAAAAAAAAAAAAATGAAAATGTGGAGAATAATTACAGGAAAGCAGAATTTTGGCCAGCTGCTAGAACACTATAAGAGATGCGTTTTCCCTAAACTCCCCGCACCTAGGTCCCCTTGGGTTTTTCCCAGTGCGCCCTCGCGAACTTCCCATTCGCAGATTTTTAGAAAATGACTTTATCTTCATAAACAATGGTCGTAATGATGTAATTTTTTCTTAGTTTTAATCCTCAAATTACGCACTTCAAAATTGTTCGTCTTCAATTTCGAGCTAAAACCCATAGTGTTGTCTTAATTTTAATAAAAGCGTAAAAAAACGGTATTTTCATTGTGATATTCAAAGTTTTAACGTTGTAGCTTGTTTCAAAATGACAACATAGGAATGTGTTTAGTATGGAAATTGTAGCCTGATTCCATTTCAGGCTATAATTGCTTTGTTTCTTGTAATTATAATGAGAAAAAAACAAATACAGAATAATGCTTCTGCTATGTTGTGTCATCAATTACGTAAATATAAGATTTTTCTGTTCCTACATTTATTTTGCATTGTGCATCACCAGTATTTATGGTGTCCTTCTACTGTCTTTCTAAGCATGAGCAGCAGTGTATATACACTCAATGGACAAAACATTAGAGATGCCACCGAATAGCGAGTTGATCCTCCTCTAGCGCAAATAACAGCCCGTTCACGCTGAGGCAACTATTCCATCAGATACCCGAGAGTTCCCGGAGGTAGCCAGCCATGCTTGCTGCAGAATCGTCCACAACTCCGTTCAAGACGTCGGCCCATGATCCATGGATCTGACGTTCTTCTGCACGGTATCCCAGAGAGCTTCCACAGGCTTTAAATTCGGGGACCTTGGGGCCACTGGATGTTTCCAAATTCAGATGAGTGTTCCTCGAGTCATGCCCTGGTAGTTTCGGCCCGGTGGGGTGGCGCATTATCCTGCTGAAAATGACCATCGGCCACAGGATGTGCGAAGTCCATGCTGATAGCGCGCAGCGGTTAAGGACATCCCCACACACACACACTAAGCGACCTAACGTGTTTCATGCGAAGGCTCACTCAAGCCATCACATAGCCATCACCGCCTTGAACAGAGCTGACCTAGCACGATGGAACCATGGCCTCATGCAATCAACGCCACACCCGCACTTTCCCCATCAGCTTGGTACAGCTGAAAACGGGATTCATCTGAACATACGACGCGAGACGCTTTGCTACTCTTCAAAAGTCCAGTTTTGATGTTCCCAGCTCCAGACGAGGCGTAATTTCCGATGACGAGCAGTCAACAGTGGCACACTAGTAGGGCGTGCAGCGTGCGCTTCATCGTTACATCGCTGACGCCGCTAGGGTTTCCATATTTCACCTGAATGTGATTTGCGTCGCAGTTGCCAAACGGTCTGTCTGTACGAGTATGGAGAGTCTACGTATACCCCTGTGATTAATGGCATGTGGTCGATCACTGCTTGCTCTCTGGGCGCTGGTTGTCTGTAGATCGTATACTCGCGATGCACCCTTGATACGGTTGCCCTCGGAAACCCTAGGGTTTTTACCACTTGGGATATAGAATGACCTATCTGTCTTGCGCCGACAATGCGTCCACGGCAAAGTAGCTAAGATCATCACGTGTACCTATATTCTTTGATTGGGATACACTTCTGGGAAGCTCTGCTGTCAGCCTATTTATCGCCTGAGTTCCATTTGGGTCTTTCCAACTCTGCACGGGGGATGCCCATGCCAACTTACCATCACCCAGATCTATAATGGTTTGTCTACTGAGTATATACACCGATGAGCCATTACATTATGACCACTTACCTAATAAGTTGTAGGAACCCCTTTAGACCACAAAACAGCTGCCACTCGGAGAGACATCGATTCGATGAGGTGACGATAGGTATCCTGGCTTATCTGGTACCATAATGTCAACAGCAGGTCCTCCAGTTCACTTACATTTCGGGATGGTGGTGATTTAGCGTGAACCCACTTTTCCAAGTCAAACCACAAATGTTCGATTGGGTTCATATCAGGCAAATTTGGAGGTCAGAGCATTAACAGAAAGTCACCAGCATGTTACTCGAACCACTCCTTGACGATTCTGGCAGTGTGACATGGTGCATTATCCTGTTGGTAATAGCCATCCCCAGCAGGGAACACAGTTGCAATGAATGGGTGAACTTGGTTCGCAACGATGTTCAGATACCTGACCACTGCCAGTGATTGTGCTATTGGGATAATGGGGCCTAAAGTGTCCCAAGAATACATCTCCCACAGCATAACACCACCGCCGCCGGCCTGTTTCCGCCCAACACTGCATCCAAGTGCCATAGCCTCCGTTGGTAATCGGCATATCCGCGCTCGGCCATCTACGTTATGCACCAGGAATCTTGATTCCTCAGACCAGGCCATTTCCTTCCAATCATCCACGGTCAAATCTCGATGATCTTGGGTCCATTTCATGCGTTGTTGGCGATGACGTGCAGTGGGCATGGGCACCCGGCTGGGTCTTCGGCTACGCAGGCCCATGTGCAGAAGGCTGCGGTAAGCTGTGTGCTGTGACACGTTGTCCTGATCACCACTGTTGTAACTGCAGGTGATTTGTCGCACTGTGGCCCTGCGGTCTCTGTGAACAATGCGCGACAGTCTCCGATCCCGTCTAGCATCAGTGAGCTACGTACGACACACGGCTGGACGACGGTTCGTCGTTTGGCCATCTGAGCACCACTTTTGATACGTACTCACCACAGCGGCACATGAACAGCCCACAAGCCGCGCTGTTTCCGAGATCGTAGTTTCGAGGCGCCGTGCCATCACAATTTGTCCGTTTTCAACTCCGATAAATGGGCCGCTTTTCCTATTCTGACACCGAATACTCTACTAACCCAAAGCCGGTCCTCGAGTTGTATGTATACTACTCTGTGAACTTCACCTGCGCCACCGTTCGGTCTCCAGGCGTGCTCATTTCTCTAAACTCGGGGTGGTCATTATGTAAAGGTTCATCAGTGTATCATTATTGTCAACCATTATCAATCCACTACTGGACGAAGGTCTCTACACGTTTTTTCTACAACGGTCTGCCTTGTGCTAGTCTCCTCCATGTCATTCCGCATACTTTCGAATTTCATCCACCCATCTCCCATGTGGTCTTCTTCTGGGTCTTTTCCTGTCCCTTGGAATCCTATCTAAAATTTCAGCTGTCCATCGATGGTCTGTCCTTCTGGCAGTATGTCCAGCCCATTGCTCGTTCGTGATAGACGTAGTGTTGGTGGCTCCAATATTTTATGCGTTTTAGTGTGGAATACCTTGTCCCTCACTCACCTGTTGCGTGGCCCGGCTGTCTAAAGGTACTGTGTACGTTTTGAGCGACTTTTCCAGCGTTCTCATCCTCATATTAGTTCATATTCATCCGTTTTCTTATCGTTTGCTCGTTTGTTTACGTTTGGAAGCTGCCAACATGGCGGCTTCCGGTATTTCGTTATCATCTATGGGCGTGGCGGATGCACGTCACGTCACACTTCCCATGTCCATGGAAGTTAACGTACTCTCGTCCTCAGATGTGTCTGCTCAGATGCCTTCCCAGCTTTCTAGTACTCCTGCACCGATGCCTTCACTGGACTTGGCTGCGCTTTCTTCAGCTCCTGCATCTGTCTCGGTGCCCTTCCTGGGTACTACTGATTCTACTGCCTTGCCTTCGGCCTGTGCTTCTCTTCCCTCACAGCCTTCTGTGCCTGCCGGATCCGAACAGACTTCTCTTCCGAGGATGTCATTTGCCTCTAAAGTGCAACGTGGCGCTACTTCTACGTCCGATTCCTCTCAACCAGATGGTCTTTTGCAAGCAACACCTATTATTCAGGTATCCAACCACAAGGTGAAGGTAACGATTGATGACAATTCGCAGATTGGCCGTGAGTTCCATAACCTCCTGGATAGAGGTGTGCTCTTTCATGCTTTACCAAATACTCCATTGCCACGCTACATGGAAGCCCTCTCTGTACATGTGTCGTCTGCGTCCATTGCAGGAATTTCCCGTACTCCTCGGGGTATTTCGGTACAGTTCAATTACAAGGAGGATGCTGACTTTTTTCTAGCTAACGGACTTTCGATTGGGACAAACCATCTCATCCCGTCGCCTCTTTCCAAGAGACCGGTGAACATCACGTTCTATCCTGTTCCACAGGAAGTGCCGGATACTACACTTCCTCTCCTTGTCAGTCATGTTTGTAAAATTGTTGGCAAGGTCCGTCGCCTTTCTGACGCTCCCCGCGGAACTCGATTTGCACATGCTACAGGACCTCGCCGTCAGTTATTGGTCGTCTTTCCCACCGAGAAAGCCTTGGCGGATTGCCCTACAGACGCTACTGTTGAAATTGGCGCACGAACGTACAGTTTCAAGATTTTCACTGCTCACTATTGTACACACTGTTTAACACAAAATCACACCACTGCCTCCTGTGACCGCGTTCGACGTGGACGTTCATCAAGTTCGCATCCCACTGCTGACCACATTGGTCTTTCTACTATCCCCACTACCGGTAGTTTGCCGGACGCGAATTCTTCGTTTCTCCGTCAGACGAACATTTCCGTCACGGACAATGCTGCCTTTCCTCCTCTCCCGACCCGTACGATTGTGTATCCACCTTCAAGATTAACAGAGTTGTCTTCGACTACAGATGTGTCTACAGCGGAGTGTTCCGATCCGGGTGTGTTGAGTGGTGGTTTGGCGGATCGGCCGTCTAGCTCTTCTCCTAGCCTCTCGGATATCGGATCTCCATTTACAACCTTGTCTACCATACCCTTGTTGCAACATCTTCCTGAAGCCTCGGCTGTTGTACCAGTCTCCACTAAGGCAGCTCAGCTACGTACTGCTTCTTCGGCGACGTTCGTTTCCTCGTCTCCTGACTTGGGAGTTAAGCCTGATCCACTAATGGATACATCCGCCTCAGTTTCTTCTTCGAAGCTGATTGGAACTTCCAAAGGCGCTGTAAAACAGAAAAAGTTAAAACAACTTTCTGTGCCACATTCTGAGGATTCATCTAGTATTCCCGAGGTTTCCGGTTCCGGTGTTTCTCCACCTGATGTTTCTTCAAACAGTATGCTTCTCCGCTCAGGTCCTGTCAATCCTCTATCTGATGCTGAGGTTCTACAGGCAGTTGATACGTTTCCTCCAGTTCCTGGCCCACTGTCCAGACAGCAAATTTTACGTCTTTTTCAACCTGCACGTACGATTGTTGGTTCTGAAGAATTCCTTCACTCACCTGATCTGGACCTGTATGCAGCGGTAACGCAATTCGAAGCTTATGTGTCACTTTTTAAATCTCTGTGTGCCACCGATCCTCGGTATCAGCCTTTTCTGAGACGTTACACGCGCCGTCTCGCCTCCTTGAAGGAGCTCGTTGAGAAGCATATATGTGATACCTTCTATCCTTTTACCGATGACCTTTAGCTCTCTTCCTCACACCGATTACTTTTTGTTCTCTCAATGCTAGAGGATTTGCGAACCCGTTCGCAGATTCCCTGGTTTTGCAGACTTAGTGCATGTTGATTCTGATGTTTTCCATGTGTGTTTTTACTGTGATTCACGAGTCATGTATTGTAAATTTGCTTTATTTGTGTGTTTGGCTGTGTTTCACAAGTAATGTATTTTAAATTTGCGATAATTGCGTGTTTTTGCTCTGTTTTCACAACTAATCGGTCTCGTTACTTGTGTGATCTCCTCATTATCTTATCTGTTGTTTCCTGAATTTGTGCCTGTTTTTAAATGACCTATAATTGTGAGTGTTTGCTGTGTTAGTGCTTTCCTCTATCGCGGATTATTATAGTGGTACGTTTGTTACCTTTGTTATTTTTATATAGTTGCTGAGGTACTCAATGTTGTTTTGCGCTCTAACCACATTTCCCTTCCGTTGGGTTGATTTATGATAGCGTAGTACATTTCATGCATTTGTGCACATGTGTTATAGTGTTTGACATGCCGTTCGGTCTTTCATTGTTCGTGTGCATATTCATTTCCTTTCTGTGTAACGTTGTGCTGCATCGTGGATATACTTACTTTCCGCACTGTTGTTTTCTGTACTGCAGCTTTTAATGAATCTCCTATGTCTGTATTTCGTTATAGCAATAAACTGGGTACCACTATGGTACCCACAGTTACCGATACCAATACCATTGCCATTTCAGGGATTTAACTCTGATCATGATGTCTTCCACTCTCGTCATTTTTCGGATCCACGAGTTCCTCTTCTTATCTCTCCTGGTTATACCAAGCATGCATCTCTCCATGCTGCTTTGAGTTGTCTGCAGCATTTGTATGACTCTTTTAGTTAAGGTCCACGTCTCTGCACCATACGTAAGCACTGGAAGGATGCATTGATCAAACACTCTTCTTTTAAGACATAATGGTATATTGCTCTTGAAAATTATGCTGTTTCTTCCAAAAGCTCTCCAGGCAAGTTTTGTACGCCGATTAATTTCTTCATCAATGTGACCCTCACTTGATATCTGCTGTCCAAGATAAACGTACGTGTCTGTTATCTCCAGCTTTTCTATATCAATCGATAAATCTACATTTCTTGTAAAAGCATTGAACATTACTTTTGTCTTCTGAAAGTTCATTTTTAATCCCTCTTCTTTACTCTTGTCAGCAAGTTCCTGGATCATACTCTGCAGCTCTGATGGGGTAGTTGCAAAAATGACTACGTCATCAGCAAAACGAAGGTGGGTTAGATAATCTCCATTATTCTTGATCCCTTTGTTTTCCCAGTTCAGTGATTGAAAGGCATTTTCCAATGTGGCATTAAAGAGCTTCGGAGATATGGTGTCACCTTGTCTCACTTCCTTTCCAATTTTTATGTATGTTGTTTTTTCAAACAGCCGAATCTTTGCACTTGCATTTTCATAGATGTTATTCATAATATTAATGCATGCATCTTCAATACCGCAGGATTTCAGAGCCATTGTAACTGCTGATGGCTTCACCGAATCAAAGGCTTTTTCATAATCGATGAAAGCCATGCAAAATGGAAGTTCACATTCCCTCGCTCTTTCAATTAGTTCTCTCAGTACGTGGATATGATCTATTGTGCTGTAGCCACTCCTGAATCCAGCTTGTTCTCTCGGTTGAGCCATGTCCAGTGTTACCTTCAAGCGTTGTGAAAGTACTTTAGTGAAGATTTTATAAACCATTGAGAGGAGGCTGATAGGTCTGTAGTTCCTGAGATCCTCAATGTCACCTTTTTTATGTAGCAGGATCATTGTAGCGTTGTTCCAATCCTCAGGAATCTTCCCTTCATTAAGGCATCGAGTGAAAACTTGGGCGAGTACTGTTTCGATTTCTCCACTTGCTTCTTGTATGATGTCTACAGTAATTCCATCTTCTCCTGGAGCTTTTCCCCGCTTCATGTTCTTGATTGCATGTGCAACTTCTGCTGGGAGGACTGGAAGAACTCTGGTACTGGTACCTTTAATGATGCTTGGAGTACATGTATCATCCCTTTCATTTAATTTGGAGTAGCAATCTTTCACTCTTGTCAAAATTTCGCCTCTATTTCTTGTTACAGAACCATCTTCTTTTCTCAGTGCCATAATCTGTTTCGTTCCCTTACTGAGATGTCCCTTTGCTATCTTTAGGCTTTGGTTGTTTTCAATTGCTTTCCTCGCCAGTTCACAGTTGAACTTCCTTACGTCTTCAGTGATACGTTTTCGTACTATCTTGCATAGCTCTATATATTCCACTCCCTTCTTTTTTGCATCAACATTTTGTTTTTTCCTGATAATTTGTTCACATGCAACTTGTTCTTAGACACAGCTAATTTTGTTGCTGTTTCCATAAGAGCTTTGGTTACTTTTCTGTTAACTTCAGAAATATCCACTTCTTCTGATGTTAGGCCTTCTAAAGCAGAGAATCTGTTCTTCAGTTCCAACTTGAAGATATTATGGTGTTTTTTAAGGTTGGTTATGTCAATACATTTTGTTTGTCTTATGAGCTTGCCACGTTCAAGTTTAGTGTTGAGGTGCATCTTACATCTCACCAATGGTCACTACCAGTGTTGAACTTGTTTAGCACACTGCAGTCTTCTATGACGAATTTTTTGTTACACATAATAAAATCAATTTCACTTGTCGTCCCAATTGGATGTCTCCATGTCCATTTCCTGTGTGGCTTTTTCTTGAAAAAGGAGTTCAAGATGAAAAACCCTTCTGCCTCTGCAAACTCAACGAGAGTATTTCCACGCTGGTTTCTGTTGCCGTCACCGAATTTACCTACTGAAGTTTCATTCTGTTGCTGTTGCCCTATTTTTGCATTGAAATCTCCCATAATTATCTTCAAGTACTGCTTACCTTTATTATTTAGATGGCGAATTTCCTCATAAAATTCTTCAATTTCTTCTTCAGGATGACTTGTGGTGGGTGCATAAGCTTGAATAATCTGGGCCTGGTATCTTCTTGAGAGTTGGATAACAAGTCGTGCAGCTCTGTCAGAGAAACTTTCAACTTCTACAACTTTATCCTTTAGTTTCTTGTTTATTATAAATCCAACACCACTAGTTCTGCCAGTATCTGTCCCACGATAGTAGAAGAGATGTCCACTTTTCAGTTCAATGAGATCTTCTCCTTTTCTCCTTACCTCACTTAGCCCGACGATGTACCAGTTGATCCTTTGTAGTTCCTCTTCCAATTCAAGAAGCCTTGAATCAGAAGATAGGGAGCGTCCATTATACGTAGCCAAGGTCAGCATCAGATGGCAGCCTAGTCCGGTCCTCCTGGGATTCTTAGCACCCTCTGCCTTCATGTCGCACTGTCCGCTGCCTTGGCCAGGTACATTCCAGCTGCCGGAGACTGAGGGCCAAGATTTAAGTTGTGGAGTCATTTTGGAGGGGTTTGGCCATAACTCACCACGCTGGCCAAGCGGGTTGGTGAGTGTGGGATAGCATTTCCTCTAATCCCGATGGTATAGTTATACCGCTATTGGCGGTCGTCAGAGCCCCTTTAGTGTGGAACAATATGCACCACGAGAAGGCGGGGTTGACATTTGTCAAGGAGAGGCTGTGATGTTACGCATAATATATTATGTCTACTATGCTGCAAGAGAGAATATTACAATGTGATGCCAATTTATTAGGTACACCTGCCCTTGTCAAAGAAATGGCACGCCCAACATGTAAGACGGCACATGTAAGCGCCGTGTGCGGTACAAATTAGGCAGAGCAGCCAGTCGAGCAACAGTTAGCGTTCCATTTAGAGTCGAAATGGGCGAAACGAGTGAACTGGCCGACTTTGAAAGTGGAATGACAGTTTGCGCCATTCGCACTGATTCGAGCATCTCCCAAGAGGCCGTCCTTTTGGGATATTCACTCACAACCTTAGCAAAGGTTTACCGTGAATGGTTTGACACGCAAGAAACTTCCATGAGCCTGCGGTTTTGTGGACGAAAACAGTTGCTGAATTAGAGAAGTCAAAAATGAGACTGACCACATGATTGCTGTAGCCCAGTGCTTTCGGAGGTGACCATCTACCCATCAGCGTTGAATTCTACAGTGGTTTTCATGGTTGTGGCCAGTGGTGTACTGCTAATAGAAAAGGTACAAGAATGCGCGGTCGCTTCTAACCCCCTGCTCCCCCCATTCCACCCCTCTTTACTTTCTTATATTTATAGTATAAGAAAGTATAGTGATCAGTCGTAATCAGACTTCCGGATTTTCACATCTTGGCATTCAAGGAACAAGATTTCACCATTTTAGTAAGAAAATACTGAAATGTTGAGTACCGAATTGGGGTCATTTTAGGGTGAAAAAACTAAAATCAGCTCCATATTATCGAGTAAGGTGCCGTTGGAAGCGGAAACTAATTTAGACTGCAATGGTGAAATCCATGTATAACTGGGTATCTTAATTCTCGAGATATTTGGATGGGGGCAGTTTGGGTATAGCACGGGCAATTCTGTAGTCAGCCTGAAAACAAGCGGTAGAATAACCTGGAGATTTATTGCTTCGACGGATTTTTTCCACCTGTGTGAAACAGATCGAAAACTCCAGAGAGTAAAATAATCTCCTCTGCTTCCAGCGTAATCAAGGGGACTCGTAACTGTACAAAATTCATTGAGACTCACAACTAGACTCCTTAATAATGACTAGATTAATTAAATTCCCAAATGCAATAATTTCCCTACTGCAATATCCCCACCTCAACGTTCTTAACAACTTTTGAAAAAGGAGTTTCAGGGGATGGCCAAGTGGTAATGGATTTAGAGACTAACTCTACCGCATGTTCACAAAACCTGCAAAGAAACTCTTAGGAGGCTGCTAAACGTTCCGTGATTGGCTTACATAATCACGTGACACGTGCGTAAGGGAAACGAATGGGAAAATGAAGAAAGCTGCTTCAGTGATCAGTATTAACATGGATTACGATATTGCAATAATAACATCGAGTTTTTCCGAAATTTACGCTTATAAAATTAAGCAGTTTTAAAAAAGAAAGCTTGGTTCTTGAAAGTAAAAGTGCTGACAGAAGAATCGCATAGTCGAGGTAAGTTTCCGATAAGTTTTGACACTAACATTTAGGGCCGGAGTATATTATCTCAAAGAAGTATTTTCTTTAAGCTTATGAAAAAGACAATAACATGGATTGAAAGTTCATAAAGAGAAATAATTTTTTTGCGGAGATAATAATAAGGATCCGTCTAAAATAAATTCGTATTATAAGTATTTCAAATTTATGGGTTTTATTACTAAGGATCATAACTCAACAAATGACTCTTAATAGCGGTCGCATATGTTAACATAGAAATCTTCGCCATGTAATTACAACACGTTATGATCTATATACATAAATCTACAACAAACTTTTTATCTCTTCGTTACTCCAATACTCCACACATATCGCACTCGACATACCAGTACCGATTTTTTTATTTTCTTCTGACTCACTCTCGGCGTTACCAAAACGTACAAGCTGTTCAGGGAAGTAATGAGCTGTTCTGTAGGAAATTCTCTAACCGAGAAGTAACGAAATTTACATAAGAAAATAGAAACTCAAACGAAAGTTAAATTAGTGGTTTGGGTCACACGGTCACTGTTACTATGGCAGGAAGACTTTTCTCCAAAACGCAATTACTAAAATATAATTTCAGGAGATCTATGGATCAAAGTATAGATCGCCAGATTTGTCCTTACTGGGTTTCGGATACAGAAGAACGAAAAATATAAATTCATTTTTCAGCCTTAGCAACTGCTCGTCGCTGCATAAATTTAAAAGCTACTGTAACTAAAAGTATCTGTTATACCTCCAACTGAATTACAATTATTTGTACGAAAATGGAGAATCTTGTTATCAGTGTATGAGTTGTCACAAGAATATTTGTTAGTACATTGTTAGTACAGATTTTGCTAGTACTAAAGAATTGATGAAACGAGTAATGACTTTCACTGTCCCTGAACATCACATAACGCATGTAGTAAGCATCTGCGGTAACTTAGAGACGCTACTTTGAATTAGAATTTAAACACATGCCTTTCAATAAACAAATACGTCGCTCTTTCCACGTTTTACCAACACACAGCAACCGAAAAATTGTTATTCGGTTGCTGTGTGTTGGTAAAACGTGGAAAGAGCGATGTATTTGTTTATTCACTGACGCCACGTATTTGGAGGATTTTCACATACCTTTCATTGGTGTTGCAGTGATTTTGTGCTCAGTGCTGCATTAAATATATATACCAGCAAAAACAATCTTGCTTGCCCAGCACTCAAACCAGCGCTGGCAGCCAGCAGTTCCAGCAGCGCCCCGACACTATGGTGCCGATGCCCCAAAGACAATAAAATGTCCCAGCGACCAACACATGAGCCAGCAATTGGGCCCAGCAACGAGCCAACAGCTAGCACCACATCAGTTGTCATATGCCACAGTTAGCCATTACAGGATAACATCGGAAAAAATATATAAAAAAAAAAAATACACAGGATAACTAATGCCCGACTCTTCACAACACCTCAACGTTTCTCGGGCAGCGTTTTTTGTTTCCCACGACGTGTTGTGTGCTCGGCCATGTTGGATGGCGGCATCACTGTTTTTGGTGGATGCACAACTCCTCAACGTTTCCCGGTCAGGGCCATATTTTTTCTCCACGTGGTCGATGTTACGACTCGGTCGGTGCTATTTTTTCCCATGCATAGTGGATGCTATAACCACAACACCGCGTTTCCTGTTGTAAGAATCCTCTTGAAGATGATCCTCTTTTCTGTGCGATGTGTGAAACTAAGACGCCTCTTCTAATTTTACAATATTGGAAGTTATTTTTCGTAAATGTCCATTTTATATAACTTTTTAACTTATTTTTTAAACGTAATATATTTTTTTACATTGAGGGAACATCACTTATTTTTTTTTTTTTTTTTTTTTTTTTGATTGGAGGTTTAACGACCACCGTGAGCAACTCAATGGGCTATAAGCAGTCGCCCGTCCCTAATTTAGGGTCACTGGTTCCAGGGAAGGGAGAGAGCCAGTGCCGTAAGACAAACACAACATCCATGCCTGACCGGGATTCGAACCCGGACCCCTTACCGACGAATGATCAGAGGCCAACGCCTTAGACCACTGCGCCACCGGGGCGGCTCACTTATTTTCGGCGGATGTACAACTTAAAGACGTTTTTTCGAAGCTTAGTGCCATGTTATGGTCTTGAAACACGATTGTTTAATTCATTTATGTGTTCATGTCATATTCTGCTTGAATGTTGTGACGGTTCCTACTGCCTCAGCTTACACGTGTCTCCCTCACCTTTTTAAAACGTCAAAGAAAAAAATTTCCGTGATTATTATACTGCAATTAAAATAAATCGATAATCGGCTAACCAGACAGAACGAATTTTGGCAAGAAGTTTGACCCAGCTTTTTAAGTACACTATTCAAATATTCTTAGATGGAAACTGACATCGTTTTAAAGAGCGTGGGGATTAAAGAACGAAATTCTTAGCTTTCATTTGTTTGAGCCATTATAGTAATAAGCTTTAGCGCAGAAGTACCTACTACAATTACACGATGGCGTCAACTAACTGGTATGAGACTCTGTGCACATGTTGCTTTTGCTCATGTGCAGTCCCGCTTCTTGCATCTCGTGTTGGGGTTGCTTCTGTTGCCAGCTTCGGACCAGTCGTGCCGCTAGCTTTTTTTCTTTTTTTTTTTGATTGGAGGTTTAACGACCACCGTGAGCAACTCATTGGGCTATAAGCAGTCGCCCGTCCCTAATTTAGGGTCACTGGTTCCACGGAAGGGAGAGAACCAGTGCTGTAAGACAAACACAACATCCATGCCTCACCGGGATTCGAACCCGGACCCCGTTCGGACGAATGATCAGAGGCCATCACTTAAACCACTGCGCCACCGGGGCGGCGGCGCTAGCTTGAAGGCCCGTAATTCACAGCGGTGAGTCAGGGGCAGAGCTATAGCCTGCCAACAACGGATTACTATCGTACTGTGAGCAGTGACTACTGTGAGCTAGCTGGCGGACAGCAGTTTCCCGACACTTGCGTTTTTGCTGGGATGTGTGAGGCTGAGGAAAAAGGACCGTATGGAAGGCCTCATAATTTTTTAGAAGGTGTTTTAAAATTTATCTCTTACGGCTCGGTGTCTTTGGCATTATAAAAATGCCGCAAAAAAAATCTTAGATTTGGCGACCGAAACTCTTCAGTCAGCTTTAAATAATTTTTTTCCTTGAAACAAAAACCTATATTTAAATTTTTAAGTAATTTCGTTGTTTCAAGAATGGATTATATTCGCTGAAACTAATGAAACTTTGATTAGCAAGTAAAAGCAATGAATTCTGAACTTCTGTCACCCAGTAAAAACGATAAACTGGTAGCTTACGAGCGTAATTAATGCATGATGACAAGATCGAACTTTCATAAAATCGTTAATGAGGGAACAATTCCTGTGGAAACGCTACGCTTTTAGAAAAAGAAAGGAGAAAAAACCAGTCAGGTGCATCCCAGTCAAGGTAGCTCCAAGTTACTGACAACGGGGCAAAAGAAAAAATGCATGCCTGTTATTTTTAGCAAAGAGAAACCAATATTTCTATTGAGCACTGGCAGAAAGTGGTACAGTGTTGAAGGATCCTGTTTAACATGCCATTATTTCAAATAAAACACCTTATTTTTAATATATTTAGTTTCGAAGGCATTTTTATAGCTACAATGCATTTCTAAATCAAACAAGCTTTTGTGTGTGTGTGTGTGTGTGTGTGTGTGTGTGTGTGTGTTTTCAGCATTGCTACATTCTTAATGGTTGCGACATTAAGACAGCATTTAATTTGAGTCAATAAATTCATTACTATTATAAAAGTTCCACATACGTGGGAAAATAATTCTCAAGCAATTTATGCAACCTTGCTCCTTTTCTTTTTAAGATATGTGAACAATTACTCATTTCAGATTTCCTGCGCAATCACAAATTTATATAAAGAGCGTGAAATTCCGTAATACAGCCGCAATAAAAATGCTTTGTCGCTACACGAGCCGGTGGAAGTTCGTGTTTCCGACTCATCGGTAATTCGATTTGCCGGAATGGCAACAGCGAGTAGCTGCTCTTTGATCAGATTGGCAGGTGAATCAAGGGCCATTCAAACACGCAGAAGACAGGCAGCGACCAAATGAACTTCGACATAGACTGTTGGGCGACGGGCATCAAAGGTCTTCAGCGACTCTATTCACACCCGTAACCGAGTTAATGCTACACTTCGTGGCATCCATTCAAAGCTATCCGATTCTCGTGTCTCATCCCACTCTCTCTCTCTCTCTCTCTCTCGTCACACTCTTCCTTCTTTCCTCCTACGAGCTTTCCACTGTTATCAGCATCGAAAAGTCGAGTCCAAAATCTTCCTTTTCGATGAGCCATCAACTATCCAAGAGGCAGAACATGAAGTGTGTGTATATGTATATATACACTGCAAACAAAGCGCAATGTTTAAAGGGATAGCAATCTGTTCACTTCATAAAGTACAACTTCACCACTTTATTTGGAAAAATAGGAACATGAGTGACACTAATATGTGTGTACAAGGATATAATGTACCTTTGAATTAATCAGTGTACTGACTGAAAACACAGCAATTTTGTAAGGAAAATTAAGAATAATTTTGTCGGTAGAGCTTTTCATATTTAAAAGAGATCTTAAAAGGAACTGAAACATCAATTAACTTTAGAAACTGCATTTTAAAACGAATTTTGCGTTAAAATGAAATTAAAAAATTACTTAAAAAGTTGATAAAGTGTTCAAAAATATTAATAGTTCGCTTAAATGAGGAGATCCAGAATTAATATTGTAATCTGAATTCACAAGCACATCGCAAATTAAAGTTAAAGCTCAATTTCTTATTCTTCGCAAGACCTAGAATAATTCCCACAGTTCTGCAAATTTGTAAATCAGTGTTTGCACAAATTTTGAAATGATGAAATCTAGAAGTAGGAAGCGTCACTTACTACACATAAAAACTTACGGGCACGTTTTGTTAGTGAAATACAACATAAAAAGTATTTGTTATAAATAATTCGATAAAACTCTGCTCAAATTTGTACGAGCAGGTTGAGTTGTTTTAATATTGGCCCTTGATATTTTATAGCAATAACTAATATCACTACAAGGAGGGCTCATGGTAAGACGGAAAAGGTAAAGAACAAACTTCTTAGCATCACAGTATTTGTTTTATCCCGCAATATCCAGAAACATAGCAAGCGATAAACAAGCAAAGGCGGTCACCGCATTTCATGGTTACGAAGTCCCTAAACCTTATTACAGGAGTGTTAAACATAAGACGCGACGGGTTCAGCTGCCTCTTTGTTGCAGCATGTATTGTTCTAATTTGGTGTATTCATATATATATATATATATAAGCAAAAACCAAGATAAAAACAGGGAAAAAACTTTGAAAATATAATCCTTCCAAGTGAACGCTAAAAGCTAAAAACATAAAAACAATTAATAGAACAAACCCAGGCTAAGGACAATCTAGCAGCAAACAATAAAGAAGCAAAATGTGAAAGACCACTCACCACATGAAGTCGTTGCCCGTAACTCTTGGACTCATATTGCATACTACCCAACTTGAAGACAGATTACACCTGAACAGAAGATTAAAATAAAAAAACAGAAGGTGCCACCTCCGTCAGGAGAACACCGACACATAGGTGACTTTTCTGGAGTCCTTGTACACGAGGCTGGAATCACCAATAGCCCGCGGATGTGTTCTCGAAGTCACCAGCAACAAAATGCTGAAAAATCAAAAGCATCGGAAACACCATGATCACAAATGGGTTCTTAGTCACTACAGAATAAATATCCGTAAACTGATCAGAAATAATAGAATGTAAATCAGGGTTAAATGAAATCTTTAACTACTATAGATCCTCATAGTAGCATAGTAGCACTCACAGTCCTATTCAGTTAAAATTGTAAGATCTTGGGTTAGTAATGCGTCTACTACTATACTACTATAGATCCTCATAGTAGCATAGTAGCACTTACAGTCCTATTCAGTTAAAATTGTAAGATCTTGGGTTAGTAATGCGTTTACAGTTTATTGACATAAGCAGCAGTGGCGGCTTCTCAGGTGAAGTAGGTGAAGTGCCTCTTCACCTATTTTACTCAAAATAAAATTTTATTCAGTATTTTTTTATAATCTATTCTTTTTTGTCTTTATTCAGTTCCAAAATACTCAAAATTTTGAATAGATATTAATTCACATGGCGCGCTCAATACGGAAAACAAATCCTTATACGCAAAACAGTGCAAGTGAAGAGCCGAAATGAAAATGCTTGGAAGTCTGCAGTTTTCCGCCGAGTTGCCATGGTAACCGTGACGTCACCCTCCCCAATCTGCTCGCTCAAGTGAAGTGTTTCAGCTTCACGCGCCTTACCTCTGCATCTTTCAGTTTTTGAGCGTAAAGTCCTGAGAGATCACGGTGGAGCGGGTGTTAATGTTGTTGTTTTTTTTTTTTTTTTTTTTTTTTTTTGGCCCTGCTTACTTTTTAGTAATAAGCATTCGGCGTGGAATAAAGACGGATTCTCAGATTTATTAAGCGTAACACGGTCACTTCATAAACATCGTGATTTTAGCGAACACCTGAAATGCGAATTAATGTTAAGGAATTTTGAAAAAATTAAAAACACCATTGCCGATGCCCTGAGGAAGAATGCTAGGCTTTTGAAAACGCATTTTAACGAAACCGTTCGTTTAAATAGACTTTTCCTGCAGACAGTGATTGATGCAGTATTAGTCTATACTGTATTTGAGCAAACAAGAACTAGCATTCCATGGCCATGACGAAAGCATGGGCTCGATAAATCGTGGAAATTTCATTGAATTACTTTCATTGTTGATATGAAGAAGTTCTTTAGAAATTGAAAATCAGTACGAAAGGATAAAAAACTATTCAAAATGAATTAATTGAATGTATTTCTAAATATATAAACGATCACGTTAAAAATTAAATAATTTTTGATTGTTGATTCGGAGGGTGTATTGTATTGGTGGAGGGATTTTTGGGTTTCCATGATGTGAATGAAGATAGAACGTCAGGAGCTTTATACAAAATGCTAGACAAAATTTTGGAACAGTCTGATTACCAACACAAATAAATAGGACAATGTTACGATGGGGCAAGTATAATGTCTGGACACTTAAATGGGCTACAGTAAAAAAGTCAAGGATAAAGCTTCTCTAGATGTTTTTGTTCATTGCTTAGTTCATCGTTTGAATCTTGTATTACACCAGAGTTTTTCTAAAATTTCTAAGTGTCGAATACTTTTTGCAAGCCTCAGTGGAATTTCTTCGTTTGTTCACCATTCTGCGAAGCGGTCTTATACACTTATATCAACAACCGCAAGATGATTGATTGACTGATTGGAGGTTTAACGACCACCGTGAGTAACTCAATGGGCTATAAGCAGTCACCCGTCCCTAATTTAGGGTCACTGGTTCCAGGGAAAGGAGAGAGCCAGTGCCGTAAGACAAACACAACATCCATGCCTCACCGGGATTCGAACCCGGACCCCATTCGGGCGAATGATCAGAGGCCATCGCTTAGACTACTGCGCCACCGGGGCGGCAAAACCGCAAGATGCAGACCAACCATAGCAGAAACTCGATGGTCCTCCACTTCGAAATTAGTAAGCGTAGTTGTTGAAGATTGGAATATATTGAAGGAAGTGTTCGGATTTCTGACGAATAGCGAATAATCACACAAAAAATCAATTCATCTTGCCAAGGGGTTTTTGAATGATATTAACACTTTCGAATTTACATTTTTGGCTCCACCGATCTATTATTCGAACTTTTGAAGAAAAATAACTAAACATAAACTACTGTGTAACTCAAATTAAAAAAAAAACTCGTGAAATTTTGAGCCATAAAAAGAACGATGAGTTATTTAAAGCACAGTTTGGGAAAGCTAGCAAAATCACAGAAATAAGCACGGGAATATGCTGCTCTTACACAGGAAACAATTTTTCAAAATTATAAACAATTGCATTTTGAAATTTTGGACCACATTCTTATGGAAATGGATATAAGATTTCAAGACTGTAAGAAACTTCAATTTGTCTGACTTGCTGACACAACCAAATTCGAATCATTTAATGCATGCTTTCCCTCTCGCGCTCTTGAAAATCTACATTTTTACGGAAACATATTTACTAAACACAGCGCCTTAAAAATGAACTGAGTCTTGTATATGCAGATGAAAAATTAAGAAATATATTGACTCAAGAACTCCTTCGAGTGTTTCACGGAGACAAAGGTATTTTTACAGAAGATTATAAATTGGTTTTCCTCAGTTTAACAATTCCATCTACAAATATGCCAGTGGAAAGAAGTTTTCTTAAAATAATACAAACTTGCTCAAGAAACACTAGTTCCCAAGATAGACTTGCTTCTCTGGCAAATATTTCTATTCAGGAAGACATTTTATTGATGCTCACGAAGAAACAACCATCTAACCATCTTATGACGACATAATCGACAAATCTGCAGCTTTAAAAGGAAGATAAATTGATTTAATATAAAAAGAATAAGTAAGTCCTCATTAAGGGATTTTCATTGTAGACAGTAGATATATTTTCGTACTGCTTTTGTACCTCTTCACCTATTTTTCCAACCACGAGCCGCCACTGAAAGTACTGTATTCAACCATTTTCCACACTTGACAACCATAGGCAAAGTGAAGAACAGCACGAAAACACAATGATTCGATGTTTGTTCGTTTCTGCTGATCCACAACCAAACCAGCGACATTTTGAGGAGGCTCGTGCCGCATAATATGAGTTGGATGTGGCATGAAAATCGGCAATGTTGCCCATAACGACTATGATTGCGGTGAAACCGCTTAGATTATCCCGGAGCCAGTACTCTATCCCAGAGAAACGATGATCAGTACTTGATGGTCCGCAGTTGAATCGATTCGCTCATTATTCTTGCAACCGTGTGAAACCATCACGGTGGATAGACTTGATATTATTCGTGGAAATCTGTGTTCTGAACAGCTGGCAGTAGTTAATCCCTGTCCGCCTATACTTCTACATGATAACGCCAGACAACCCAATAGCTGCACTAGTTATGTTAGGAAACTTTACCTCGTCCGCCTTATTTATCTGATCTGTCCCTCACGGATTTTCCAATTACGTGGATACCTTTCTACAGAGTACATCGTTTCCCAATCAAACATCGGCTGAAACCGCGTTCCATGAATTTTCCCCACGGACTATTCTTCTCCAAGCACGTGGACACCTTTCTGCAGAGTAAACCATTTCCCAATCAAGCATCAGTTGAAACCGCGTTCCGTGAGATTCCCCCACGGACTATTGCTTCTTCAAACACCTGGACACCTTTCTACAGAGTAAACCATTTCCCAATCAAACGTCAGTTGAAACCGCGTTCCACGAGTTTCTCCCACGGACTATTGCTTTTTCAAGTACCTGGACACCTTTCTACAGAGTGAATCGTTTCCCAAGCAAGCATTAGGTGAAACCGCGTTCCACTAGTGTATCCAACGGACTATTACTTCCACGAGTTTCCTCCACGGACAATTGCTTCTTCAAGTACCTGGACATCTCTCTACAGAGTAAACCGTTTTCCAAGTAAGTATCAGTCGAAACCGCGTTCTACGAGTTTCCCCCACGGACTATTGCTTCTCCAAGTACCTTGACACCTTTCTACATAGTAAATCGTTTCCCAATCAAGCATCGGTTGAAACCGTGTTAAACGAGTTTCTCCCACGACCTATTGCTTTTTCAAGTACCTGGACACCTTTCTGCAGAGTGAATCGTTTCCCAAGCAAGCGTCAGTTGAAACCGCATTCTACGAGTTTCCTCAACGGACTATTGCTTCTTCTTCTTTTTTTTTTTTTTTTTTTTTTTTGATTGGAGGTTTAACGACCACCGTGAGCAACTCAATGGGCTATAAGCAGTCGCCTGTCCCTAATTTAGGGTCACTGGTTATAGGGAAGGGAGAGAGCCAGTGCCGTAAGACAAACACAACACCCATGCCTGACCGGGATTCGAACCCGGACCCCCTACGGACGAATGATCAGAGGCCAAAGCCTTAGACCACTGCGCCACCGGGGCGGCTATTGCTTCTTCAAGTACCTGGACATCTCTGTACAGAGTGAATCGTTTCCCAAGCAAGCGTCAGTTGAAACCGCGTTCTACGAGTTTCTCTCACGGGCTACTGCTTCTTCAAGTACCTGAACACCTTTTTACAGAGTAAATCGTTTTCCAATCAAACTTCAGTTGAAACCGCGTTCCATGAGTTTTCGAAGGGGCTCTTGCTTCTTCGAGAACCTGGACACCTTTCTACGGAATAAATTGTTTCCTAATCAAACATCAGTTGAGACCGCGTTCTATAACTTTGTCGCTTTCCGAAGCCCCAGTGTTAGTAAAAGTGCGTTGCTGCTGACTCGGATTATTTTAATTACTGAAATTTAGTTTTCACTGTATTTTGGGTGTTGCCGCCCCGGTGGCGCAGGCTTATGATCATTCGTCCGTGAAGGGTCCAGGGCCGCCCCTGTGGCGCAGTGGTCTAAGCGATGGCCTCTGATCATTCGTTCGTAAGGGGTCCGGGTTCGAATCCCGGTGAGGCATGGATGTTGTGTCTGTCTTACGGCACTGGCTCTCTCCCTTCCCTGGAACCAGTGACCCAAAATTAAGGACAGCCGACTGCTTATAGCCCATTGAGTTGCTCACGGTGGTCGTTAAACCTCCAATCCCATCCCCAAGGGTCAGGGTTCGAATTCCACTGAGGCATGGATGTTGTACGTGTCTTACGGCCCTGGCTCTTTCCCTTCCCTGGTGCCAGTGACCCTAATTTAGGGTCGGGCGACTGCTTATAGCACACTGAGTTGCTCATGGTGGTCGTTAAACCTCCAATCAAAAAAAAAAAAAAACAAAAACAAAAAAAAATCGGGTGCTTGAAGTTTCTATCAATATTCCGACATTTCTTCCGTTAAAACCTAATATTTTGTCAATGTCGAACGATCAACATTGTATACTAAGATAATACAACAAAGTTTGTCACAAATATTTATTTCTTCAAGTCGACCATGGTTTCGCTGGGTATTGACCTTACTTCATCAGGACAAATGGCACGTAAATATTCAAATTGAATGGAGTTTACAGTCACACAGTCACGGGTTTTAATTAGTTGCTTCCACGCGCTTTTTTTTTTTTTTGATTGGAGGTTTAACGACCACCGTGAGCAACTCAATGGGCTATAAGCAGTCGCCCGTCCCTAATTTAGGGTCACTGGTTCCAGGGAAGGGAGAGAGCCAGTGCCGTAAGACAAACACAACATCCATGCCTCACCGGGATTCGAACCCGGACCCCTTTCGGACGAATGATCAGAGGCCAACGCCTTAGACCACTGCGCCACCGGGGAGCTCCACGCGCTTGATAGAAATGGGGTGGATGCCATGTCATTAACAAGTTGCGAAGGCTTCTGATGTGTATGGAAAGCTTCCAAAATATCAAGTTTGGTGGTTGAATCTGGTTTGTCAATTATTTTTGTTTTCTTCAAAAAGAAATTCCTTGTCCTTTTTGTAACAGTGTCTAGCCATCAATGACTTCTTTAGGTCACAGTTCCGAATATAAGTCTTGTGCTGCTTCAGTCGAAAACGCACGGCTCTACGGGTCTGTCCTATATACGAAGCGTCACAATCACACAAAAAAATTATTTTAAATTAAAAAAGATTGCATGTTTTTATATTCCATGTGAATGTGACGCTTCGTATATAGGACAGACCTGTAGAGCCTTACGTTTTCGATTGGAAGAGCACAAGACCTACGTTCGGAACTGTGACCTAACGAAGTCATCGATGGCTAAACACTGTAAGGAAAAGGACCATTAATTTCTCTTTGAAAAAGCAAAACTAATTGACAAGCTATATTCAACCACCAAACTTTATATTTTGGAAGCTTTCGATATATTTCAGAAGTCTTCGCAACTTGTTAATGACATGGCATTCACCGCATTTCTATCAAACGCGTGGAAGCAACTAACCAAAATCCGTGATTGTAAACACCATTTACGATATCATATACAATTTGAATATTTACGTGCCATTAGTCCTGATGAAGCTAGGTCATTACATAGCGAAACCTTGGTAGACTTGAAAAACTAAATATTTGTGACAAACCACATTGTATTATCTTAATATACTGTATATATATTCGTCACAAGAACTGTAGTCTTTGAATTCAAGAATCAGCATTGTGTTTTGCACTTATGAAAGATCACATTACAGCAGAAAGAACATCTATAGCACACAATTGTAATTAAATGATGCAAAATGTTTCTTTACTTGTGTGTGTCAAAATAAATCAATGTGTTTTGAAATTTGCATTTTATTCCAGAAGTACAATGAGTTCACAACCTTTACTTCAGTACTACTAAAAACGGAAAAGCAAGAATAATTGTACCTTTTTATTTATTCCAGAGACCTGAGAAATACTTCGTGATTCGTCCATAAGCACGCTGATGCATGATAAAATAATTCATGAAGAAAACCAAATTACTCCGGAACACAGTCTCATTTCTGCCCACAAAAATTCTCCTCCATGGCAGCAGACATTAGTTAAAGGATTTTCTATGCTTCACCACTCACCAAATTTAAGAAGGTGTGAGGTTTCTCTGGAGTCCTTCTTTAGTTCAGAAACATGATACAACATTTTAGAAACTTTCCCGGTTTAAAAATGTCACTAGGCTATGAATAAAATTTCATTTTAAAATGCCTTATGTCTTCTGTATTTAGAAATCGAAATACACGTACTGAAAGCATAATTTATTAAACACGATTCACTCATACAAAAAAATCCTGCCCTAGTCATTAGTTATACTGGAAACCGAACTCCCCAACCCCTGCGAGATATGAAAATAGTGCGTGTATCTGTGATGATGTTTAAACAAGCTGAAAATATCCTGTCGTGAACAGAAAGTCGGTACGACGAAAGTTGAGTACTCCATCTCCACGACTGTCGAACATCTGGGAATTCCCTATGCGATCTTCGCATATGTGTAACAGGCAAACGCAGAGGAAAACGTGTTTGGGATTTTATGAAAACTTTCACACACTTTTTGAAAGTTCTGTGGAACATGGAAGGTATCTAGCCTTTTTTTTATTTTGTTTTGCATGAAGACACTGTCTCCTGTCATATTGTGTTGTTTCTGCAGAACTTTTTGACGTTCAAGATCATTCAAGTGGTCCGAAGTCTTGGTATTCCCGGATTTAAGTTTAAATGACTATTTGCTCTTACCTATGATGTTTACAGAGGGGATAAACACAAGAACTCCCTCTGTAAAGATCATTCTCAGACAATCGACAACCTCCAGACAGCCATGACCAACATAACAAAGAACCGTACAGAAGGCGAATTCCGGCAATTCTTCAAAGAATGGAAGAACCGCTTTCCACAGCGTGTAACTTCCAAACGAGCCAATTTTGAAAGAAATCACTTTGAAATGCGAAAATGTAAGTGATTATATTTTTACTATCATCGGTCACATTACTTTTACGACAGATCTCTTACAGAGGATGTTCCAAAAGTAGTGCCATCATATTCATATACAAGAACAAATCTCCGAATTTCTACTTTAATTAACGTGCACTCTAGGTCAAAAAATAGTTGCACCCAGAAGGAAGCAACTGACAGGAATGAAAGTTGGTGGGTAGGTTTGACTTCGTGAGACATGCAAATGATTCAAGTATCACGCTCGGCCGCGCATGTGATGCACGCAAGGAGGGGACGTAGCGCTGTGACTGACCGTCTATACGTATAAGGTCGCCCGGTTGCGCGTGCTTGCCATTCTAACTCGTGCTGTTGTGTTGGCTGCATCTTTTGAGAGTGAAGTATGCCTCGGAGAAAGGTCGGAAACAATTCGAGCAGTTGGAGTAGTTCAATAGGGGCCGCATCGTTGGGCTCCGGGAAGTGGGATAGTCTTATCGCCGTATTGCGCGCCATACCAGTCTTGCGGATATCACCAAAGAATGCTGTTGGCGGCAGTTGATAGAACAAGACACACAACAGCTACAGAAGGGTCTGCGATACCTAGACAAATCACGGAGAGAGAGAGAGAGAGAAGACCGACGGGATGTCCCACATGCGCGGAGTGACTCAACAGCCACGATTGCGGATTTTAAGCGAGCAGTGGTGCCTTTCATGCATCGTCCGATTAGTGCCAGTACCATTGGCAGACGGCTGCACGACGTAGGACTACACGCAGGCATACTGTTACGACGACTGCCCTTAACACCATGTCATCATCGCCAAAGACTGCAACGGTGTCGTACCGAACTGTAATGGAACCACTCAGAATGGTAGCGGGTGATCTTCAGTGACGAGTCCCGCTTATGTCTTGGAGGAGGAGAAGACAACCAACGAATCCGTGTGTGGAGTCACCGTGTTCAGCATCAAGATGTACGGTTTTTTGTCGAGCGTCACACGTGCAGAAGGCCTGGTGTCATGGTGTGGGGTGCAATTGCCTACGATGCCAGATCACCTTTGGTGTTCATTACATGCACTTTGATAGCCCAACGTTGCATTAATAAGGTCCTGCAACCAGTGGCCCTACCTTTTCTGAACGCTCACTCCGGTGCGATTTTCCAACAGGACAACGCTCGTCCGCATTCCGCTGCTGTTTCGAGAGCTTTTCTTCAAGGCACTGACACTCTGCCATGGCCAGCCGCATAGCGAGAACTATAGCCGATTGAAAATGCGTGGGATGCATTTGGACGCGCTATCCACACTCCACCCCTACCGCACAATCTGCAGGAACTAAGTAAGAAGATTCCAGCTGCATGGGATGGCTTATCGCATGACACCATTAGGAACCTGTACAAATCCATGCCTATACGTCTGGCATGCTGTGTGAGCAAACATGGCGGCCCGACGCCATACTGAGAGACACTACTTATTGTCGTGTCTCAACGTTTAATCATTTATTGTTCCTGGTAACCTTTACCTTCCTCCCGAATAGCATTGCAATCCGACACGGCCTTCTGTGTGCAACTATTTTTTTGTCTTAGAGTGTATTTCATTTTCCTACATAGTACCCCTCACGCTCGATCCTGATGTGCCAACGTTTAACAAGTTTTTTAACCCCGTCTCTTTAAAAATCTTGAGGTTCCAAAATGAAATACGTTGATTGAGTTTAAATGCTCAAGCAGACATTTCATAAGACACGTGCAACTCAAAATCAGTATAATACAAGTGACAAGCCTACCTGCAAATATTCAGTAGCTCATCTGATAACATTTCAGACACGTTCAACATTTCCTGATGGCGAAATGTGTACAGTAAGTTTCCTAATGTTCCTATATGGCTATATGTGTCAGTTCTTTATTTCCTGGTTTAATTTTCTTTTAAAACTGTATAAAAGTTCTTAATGTTTTAACTTTTTGTAATTGTAAAGTGAAGTTCCGGGGTTAACTTATGAAACGAGCTGAGAATTAAATAATGTACGGTCGAATCACAATACTGTGACCACCAGCTAATATCCAGACTAATCGCCGTGTGCAGCGCGGAGCTAGACGGGCTGGGAGTGACTCGATAAGGGGCTGGAAGGTGTTTACAGGTATGTGGAGCCATGATGATTGCAGTACATCTGTCAGCTGCTGGAGGGTGCGTGGTGGAGGGTCCATGGAGCGAACAACACGATCGAGGTGGTCCCACGGAAGCTCAATTAGGTTTAAGTCTGGGGAATTAGGTGGCCAGGGAAGTACTTTGACGTCTTCATCGTGCTATTCCGACCACTCTCGGACATTTTAAACTGTGTGACACGTTGCATTGTCGTGCTGGAAGATCCCATCCACCCCACAGAAGACAATTAGCATGTATGGGTGTACGTGGTCAGCAAGAACGGATTCATAACGAATTCGGTTCATAGTGCCTTCCACAGATATGAGTGGACCCAGGGAATGCCATGAAAACATTCCCCAGACCATAACGCTCCCTTAACCAGCTTGTGTTTATCCAGAAATGGTTGAAGACTGTTTGTTCTACGATGTTTCTCGCCTTAAACGCCAACGTCCATCCGTTCGATGAAGCAGAAAGGATGTCTCATCGGAGAAGGCAATCCTTTGCCAATCAGGGAGGTCTAATTTCGATACTGCCGTGCCAATGTCAGCGTTTTCTGTCGATGCACCATCGTTGACATAGGTGCAGTGTCCAACCGTCTGCATCAGAGCCCCATACGCAGTAGGGTTCACTGAACTGTCGGTTTAGACACACTTCCGGTAGCTCCTTGGTTCATTCCGCCAGTGAGTGCGAGTTGCTCCACTGTAGCGTGTCGATCGGCCCTCACGCACATTGGAAGCTGACGTTCACCTCTCACATCAAGACACGTGGTGCTCCGCAGTTTCCACGTCGCTTATTGCAATTTTGCCATTTCTCCAATCACCATACACTTTAACCACAGCAGCACGCGAACAGTTCACAAACTTCGCTGTTTCAGAAATACTGCCATCCTTACCCCAAAAGCCAATAATTATCTCTTTTTGCAAATCTGATAAATCGGTCTTTTTATCCATGACAGCAACAAGCGATATGTTTTCAGAATGCATACAGCACACCTAATATACCCTTGAAGCCAGCTCACGACACATGCCTTCTTTCATTGGCTACGCGCTGTTGACGTCAAAAGTAGGAGGCGGTCGCAATAATGTGACTTTACTGAGTAGTATAACCATCAATATACATATCTCGCCATCAGAAAATGCTTTAGAAGTTTAACGTGCCTGAAACTTTATAAGATGAGCTACGGAATGTTTGCAGGTAGCTTGTCACTTGTATTACATTAATCTTCAGGTTGTTCTCGGAACCATTTTGTCGTAGCGGCTTGTACATCTTCGTCACAGGTGAACTGAATTCCTTTCAGATGTCTCGTAAGAGCAGAAAGCAACCAGAAGTTGGACGACGCTATATCTGGGGTGTAGGTATGGTGTTCCAGAACTCCAAGCCCGATTTTCGGTATGACCTCTGAAGTTGGAGTAGGATTTGGCGTTGCCGTGTTGCAGAATCTTTGGCTTCTTTTTCCCTATGCACGTGGTTTACTATTTTCTTTAACTTTTTCAGGTATGAAGGTATCTCTCACAGTTGATAGTCGTAAAATCTTTTTAAGGTATGAAGGTATCTCTCAGAGTTGATTGTCGTACAACTTTTTAAGGTATGAAGGTATCTCTCAGAGTTGATAGTGGTACTTTTTTAAAAGGTATCTCTAAGAGTTGGTACTAGTACAATTTTTTAAGGTATGAAAGTATCTCACAGAATTGATAGTCGTACAACTTTTTAAGGTATGAAGATATCTCACAGTTGATAGTAGTACAACTGTTTTAAGGTATGAAGGTATCTCTCAGAGTTGATAGTCGTACAACTTTTTTAAAGTATGAAGGTATCTCACAGTCGATAGTGGCACAACTGTTTTAAGGTATGAACGTATCTCTCAGAGTTGATAGTCGTACAACTTTTTTAAGGTATGAAGGTATCTCACAGTTAATAGTGGCACAACTGTTTTAAGGTATGAAGGTATCTCTCAGAGTGGATAGTCGTACAACTTTTTTAAATTATTAAGGTATCTCTCAGAGTTGATAGTCGTACAAATTTTTTAAGGTCTTAAAGTTCATAGTAGTACAACTTTTTTAAGGTCTGAAGGTATCTCTCAGAGCTGATAGTAGTACAACGTTCTTAAGGTATGAAGATATCTCTGAGCTAATAGTAGTACAACTTTTTTATGGCATGGAGGTATCTCTCAAAGTTGATAGTCGTACAATCTTTTTAAGGTATGAAGGTATCTCTCAGAGTTGATAGTAGTACCTTCGACCATGTACGCCTGATGAATATGGCCTCTGTGGTCCCACAACACAGTGAGAATGAACATACTGGCAGAAATCTGAGTTAAAACTTTTCTCTGGAGAAGAAAATGGTGGTTGGTTCTCCAGTGATTGATTTTTAATTTCCGGTCATAATGGTGAACCCAACTTTCATCACCAGTTACAATGTTTTGGAGAAAATCCCTTCCATATTTTTCATAGCGAGCTTTTAAGGTATTAAGGTATCTCTCAGAGTTGATAGTCGTACAACTTTTTTAAGGTCTGAAGGTATCTCTTGAGCAACTTTGAGCATGTTTCAAGCCTTGATTTCTTAATTTCAATCCTTAGGTGACGTGGTACCCAAGGAGCCCACACTTTGTTGTGTCATTGACAGTACCTAAACTAACGTTCAGTTTACCTGAGTTATTCTTCGATTTTCCCTGAAGACCTCATCGACTTTTTACGTATTCAAATCGAAAGTTACGATTACGGGCCTCCCACTCAGCCGCTGATCCTATACGACCGGCATTCTTCCACTGTCCTTTGAGTTTCTTACCCAACGACGAACAGTGCTTACGTCCAAAATTATAGGACCATAAACTTCCACTATTCTAGCGTATATTTCTTTGCTAGGTACATTTTCACCAGTTAGAACCTCTGTAACTGATTGCTGTTTGACCCTCGTCGATACCGTTAAAAAAGAATCATCCGTGTTAAGCACAATTAAATACGAACAAATAAATGTGCAGAGCTTTATTACGCAGTAAAATGAAACAAATGGTGCACACAATCTTTGCCGTTTGACTGATTGCTAGGCAACAAGGCATTACTTATTGAACACGTCTTGTACATGGTGATCATAAAATCGCGCAACCCAGAAAAAAATTATGAGGTTAATTACAACTGTCAAAAAAATAAACATCGTCAAATATATATTATAATCTTACTTTTATAACAACAAAAGAAGAGGAACCTCATTTTAACATATGTTCAAAGTGGGCTCCATGTTCGCGAATGCAAACGCTAGCTCTTTTTATCAAGTTTGATGACACCTTGTGAAGCACCTACACACTGATGTTTTCAATCGCTGTTGTGATGTTCATTTTAAGTTCATCCAGGGTGTGAGGATTATTGTGATACACAACACCTTTAAGATACTCCCAAAGAAAGAAGTTGAGCGGCGATAAACCTGGGGATCTGGGATGCCACAAATCTTTGGAGACGAGGCGTTCACTGAAAAAATATCGCAAAAAATTGACGGTACTAACCGACGTGTGACATGTGGTACTAACCGATTGACGGTACTAACCGACGTGTGTCTTGCTGGAGCCAACAATGTCGTTCGCTGACATCAAGGAGTGCCACAAACTGTGTGATAATGTCTTGGTAGACGGAACTATCCACAGTCGTTTCGAAAAAAATCGGTCCCACTATGCGACTGCGCGATATCGCACACCAAACTCCAATTTTTTTCGAATGCAAACCTTTTTCAAGAAAAACATGTGGATTTTCACATGACCAAATCCTATTGTTCTGACTATTGGCATAACATCCGAAGTGTTTCAGGCCTCGTCACTGAAGAAAACTGTATCTAGACTCGGTATTCCACGTTGTTCAAGGAATGAGCGGAACCATCGGCAGAAGTGCATTCGTTTGACTGCATCTGGGGCTTTGAGTTCATGCACTGCGAGAATACGATATGGACGAAGATGTAACGACCTCGCAGCTTTATGAGCACTACCGTATGAGATTGATCATTGCACGGCGAGTTTCCGGAGGTTTTTTCGTGGCGATCGCTGCAGTGCTCGCTTTATCTCATCTATTTTATGGTCAGTCAAAATGGAGGGTCCGCCGGAGCGTTTTTTATCCGCAACAGATCCAGTGTCCCGAAAACGCTGCACTAATCGCGATACTGTGGACTAATTGGGGACTGCTGCACCCGGAAATTTTTTGCGAATGTCCTCTCAACACATCCGTATGAACGAGTTGCGAAATAACTTTCTAGAATGAAAATTCCCTGCGTCTGGGAAAAAAACATTTCATCTCCACAACGAACGAAACTACACTACGAACAACCCGTACACATTACAGTGACCTCGGCTTCACTGATACTTCCTAACAGTATGGTAGTGACATCTAGTGGAAGAAAGAATGATTTTAACGATTTAGCAATAATTTATGAAAATTCAAACTTTGGGGTTGCGCAAGTTTACGATCACCCTGTGTATAGAGGAAAATTGTATTATTTTAAGTATACGATCTTCGCTGTCTTTGCCATAGGGAATGACATACGTAGAAAACAGTTTTTCCAAGCGTATTTTTAGATGTAAAAATGCCTAGAATTAGACAGGTATACCTACGCCACCTGGGATCAGAACAATTCATTATGAAAAATACAAAAATCCTTGCAAATTGTTCCCCGCAGTGAATGGTTTCCGACGAGGAAATAATTATTTGGACTCGAACTTTTAGAAGAAAAGACATCGAGAAAAATGTTGAAATTATGTTAACGCCATAGCAGGAAAATTGTAGACTCGGCTGCAAATACACTGCAAATGGAAATATACACTAACAGCAAAACAGTGGCAAAATTTTGCGTTAAGAAAAATTAGTAATTATGTTCAAATTATTTTTCACCATGAATTCTATCCCATGCAGAAAGAATTTTTTGAAGAGTACTTTTAGAAAAATACACATCGAGGAAAGTACAACGGTCCTCCCACTTTCTGAATGTCTGGTGAAAATCTTCCAAATACGTGGAGACGATGTAAATAGACAAAGTCATCGCTCTTTCCACATTTTCCTTTAATTAACACACATCAACCGAAAAATTGTTATCCGGACACCGCTGGGATCGAGCCCCAGATCTCTCGATAACTAGCCGAGTTGCGTTCGCTTTACGCTAAGGTGCCAACAATCAACGACGCTATGTGTGTTTATCTGTCAGCAACTGACTTCACAAATCCGTAGGGATGTGCTCAACAGCGACCGCATTCGTTCGCTTTACGGCAAATCAGTAGAGATTAGCTGTAAAACGAACGCACTCAGCTAGTTATCGAGATGTCTGGGATTCGATCCCTGCGGTGTCGAATAACAATTATTCGGCTGCTGTGTGTTGGTTAAAGAAAAACGTGGAAAGAGCGGTGATTTTGTCTATTTCTGAAAGTCTTCTGGAATTCTTCTTCTGAAATGCTGTTGAAGCATCCTTGTATAGCTGTAATAAGTTGTTGATCAGTCTCAAATTGTTGTTCGCGTACTGTTTTTTTTTTAAATGGGGAACCACGAGAAGTCACATGGTGACAAGTCTGGACTATATGAACAGGTTGGGGCATCAACTTCATATTCATTTTCTCCAAATAAGAAACGACAGAACTCGCCATTTGCGGCCTTCGTGGTGTACCACCTAATTCTTTTTCAGGTGTGGTCGTTTTGTTGTCACTTGTTCCTGAAGATTTTGTAGCACTGTTCTGTAGTAGTCGAGCAATGTGTTGATAGATCATTCTCTGGCAATCAAAGAACGCAACCAACATGACCTACCCGCTTATTTTGATTGCCGAACTTTTTCTCGCTTTAGGCGACGACGGGAATTTCCAAACGCAGCCTTCTGCTTTTGTGTGTGGATCAAAATAACGTCGCCTGTAACAACCCGTTGCATGACTTCTGAATATTCGTTTATCATTTGCTTAAATTGTTGACAAACCTCAACTCGACGATCCATTTGTTCCTTTGTCAAGAAATGGGAAACCCAAGCTGAAGAAATCCGTTTCATTCCGAAATGATCGGTTAAAATTTTGCAAACTGATGAATAAACAAAGACATCGCTCTTTCCACGTTTTATCAACACATAGCAACCGAAAAATTGTTATCCGGTCACCTCTGGGGATCAGATCCCAGATATCTCGATATCTGGCCGAGTGCGTTAGCTTTACGCTACGGTGGCCAACAATCAACGGCGCTATGCGCGTTTTTCTGCCAGCTTCTGATATCATAAATCTGTAAGATGGGCTCAGTTCCTGAAACGTCTTCATCTGGTGGGCATTAACGGCACTGGCTATATATTAATTATAGCAGTTCAATCCAAATGGCGAGATTTAAAGTGAAAATCCTCCAAATACGTGACGTCAGTGAATAAACAAAGACATCGCTCTTTCCACGTTTTATCAACACATAACAACCGAAATACTGTTATCCGGTCACCGCTGGGGAACCGAGTCCTATATTTCTCGATATCTAGCCGAGTGCGTTAGCCTTACGCAAACAAATTTTTAATAATTTTCGGTTGCTGTGTGTTTATAAAACGTGGAAAGAGCAATGTGTTTGTTTATTCACTGACGCCACGTATTTGGAGGATTTTCACTGCAAACTGATGATTTTGAAATGTGAACTATATCTTCGATACCTTTAATTGATGACTTCCGTATAATAACACCTATTGTAATGATGTTTACCTCTGTAACACTCGCTGAAGGTCTTCCTCCATGCGCGCTTAAAGCCGCCGACTCACGATCATCCATAAATTCTTTATGCCATTTGTATATTGTAGATTTTCCTGCACATCCGTCTTTATAAGCTTCTAAGCATAAGACGGAGTCTCTCCGGCAGACTTCTTAAGTCAACATCAAAATTTAATGGCGCATCTTTGTTCCTCTTTCACGTCCATTTTTTCGAAAAATCAGAGCGCGAAAACACTTGTTAGGAGTTCACGAAACAACGCCTGTTAAAATCTGCGTACTACCGACGATACATGCGCGATAATCAGGTGTGGCCGGTTGCTATGGTTACTACAACGACTACCGTTTTTTCGAGAATCGTGACAAGGTCGAACGCAGTATTGCACATTTATCATAAAAATATTCTCAGTTGTTTTGGGATAAGCTATGTGTTAATTTATCTGTTACAAGCCATACCACAGCATATTTAAATGATCCCTACCCACACGGATCACCCTGTAAATCCTTGACAAGAAATTTAACGAAGTCAAATGTTGCTACTATATTTATAATGCATGTTCGATATATAAAAACAAAACCAACCATAAAAATAAATAAAGAAAGAACTTCATTTTTCTTGAAACAGCTGCCAATTTGGTCCATTATTTTGTCAACATAGCCTAGAATTAATGTGAATTTCTTTGAAATTTAAAACGGAGAGCTTTTCACGACTTAAATTGAATTTTCACAGATTCTGTTCCTTAATGACACGTTTTTCATTCTCGCTCAGAAATTGTGTGTGATTTTGTAGAAAGAGCTCTGATTACCATTATATCTCTTTAAGTATCCATTTTTTCATGTCTTTCTTTCAGTAAGACACTCCCCAGGGTTTCAGTAAAGATATTTTAGATGCATTCACCTAAATTGTCCAACTTTTTTCTTTTATTTTCTTAACTGCATATTCATGTGGCCGGTATCTTTTAATGAAATTCTTCGAAATGATTTTTACCGTTTTGATTTATGCAGTGGCATTTCAGCAATCTAAGGTCTGTCGTTTTGTGAAAACGTTTAGTGAATATTAGAGAAGAGGCATTTTTTCCCGCAGTCGTTCATTATTATCCTGCATCTTTTCACATTTCAGGCATTTCATTTAAAGGAATTGCTATTAAATTCATTCTGAATATCAGAGACTTCGCCTGATTTCGTAATCTGGGTGGGCGAATATTATTTTTGCTGTGGCAAGTTTGATACCAACTTTATTTTCAAAACACTGAAACTCAAAATTTTTAATGCTTTTACTACCGGCTACGAAGGAATGCGCACAATCCCCCTCCTGGATAAACACACCTGCATCTGACAAGTTATGCCACTGGCAAACCAACAAGATAACATGACAATGGCTTGTGGAATAGTGGTGTAACATAAACACACCGTACAAGAAATTAATCACCCCTAACAGAAATGACAGTTGGAAGTTACCGGTTGCACAGAGGGCGCCTTGATAGCATTGTTGGAAGATAAATAGCACTGATGTGGTCTACAGGATCATTTCTGTCTCGTGCAGTGGTGAAGAGCACCGTATGGGTTGAATTTCGTCTGCAATATGGGTCGTAAGACAGACGTTACTGAGTGGCAAAAAGGTGCCATCGTGTTTGACCGTTCCCACGGACATAAAGTGGATGAAGTCGCCCGATTTGTTGATGTGCCGAAGCGTACTGTCCAGCTGGTCTACAAACAGTGGTGTAGTTTTCAGTCAACTGAAAATCGGTGGCGTAACTGTGGCCAGAAAACGATTCTCACCAACAGGGCCCGCCGCCATGTTTCACGCTTAGTAACTGCAAATCGGTTTCAAACCAGGCACAAATTGCTCGAAGCAGTCAATGAAAGTTCACTTCAACAAATTTCCGAAAGGACATTGCAACGAGAACTGCATGCGATGTACATCCGGAGCAGAGTAGCACGGAAGAAACCTATTTTAACTGCAAGTCACAAGGTCACACGTTATCAATGATCTCAGAGGCACCAAAACTTTACTGTGGAGGATTGGAAACGAGTAATTTGGTCTGATGTGTCTTGTTTATGTTCCTACTCCAATGATGGGATTTGACGAGTGCATCGCAGGCCCAATGAAGCCTTTAATCCTGATTGTGTCGAAAGTGTTGTTCAAGCTGGAGGAGGTTGCGTAATGTTTTGGCGATGTTTTCCGTACCACGAAATGGGCCTTCTCGTTGCAGTGACGATGAATTTCAACCAGCATGCGTACCTCCGCATTCTGGATGACGAAGACTTTTTCCCTGTATCTCCAGCAGCAGCAGAATGTTGCCACTCCTGTCATCCAAGACGACAACTGCCGTGTGCATATGGCTAAAACTGTGTCTGAGTGGTTCAACGAACAATCAGCAACACTGTCTCACCTCGACTGGCCAGCCAAATCCCCAGATTTAAATCCTATTGTAAATCAGTGGGATCATTTGGAACGGAAGGTGAAACCCCGGAATAGACACCCACGTACTGTGGCGGAACTTCGGGACCAATTGACGCACAAGTGGCTGCAAATCGATGTTCAATACATTCACAACCTGGTGGAGTCTATACCACACTGGATCCATGCTGTTATCAAGGCAAGAGGCGCCATCACCCGTTGTTATAGGTAAGTTCTGACAGGGGTGACTAATTTTTTGTCCGGTACGCTTATAATGAGAAATATAATACGGAGTCAGGGTATCACAGCAAATGAGTGGCGATGGCAATATTTTATGCAAATGAGCCGCAGCGAAAATAGGGCTGTTGAAAGTTCTTCACATCATTTGCGAAGTGTAAAGGAATGATTTTGAGATAACAGATTTGTGCTAAAGGCTGCGATACAACATTTAACAGATACACTGAGGTATAGAGCGATCGAAACATTAGGTGCAGGCCAAAGTCAGGTCAAAGATACAAGACAGCTACATGTGAGTATTTCTGTATTTCATAGATTGTGAAACCAATTTCAAAATGCGCAGTCAGCTTCCCGAATGCACAGCGAAGGAATGTCTGGGATCAGTGCTCGAAATGTAAATTTTGAAGTGCCGCTATACTTAAATTTAGCTAAAAATTCCCGGAAAAAATATTAGGGTTTTGCAAAAGTTTCCGCCGCCCTCGCTAGCGGGCGCTGTAGGGGTCTAACCGGCAGGCGACCCGTGCTGTCAGTTCGTACATGAAGCCAAGCATGGCGGTTGATAAAGTTCATTTGCGGCACTGTTTGTTATTCATGTTTAAATTAGGAAAAATTGCGAGTGAAGCGTATGGCGCAACGATTTTGGATGAGCGGACGTATCAAGAATGGTTTTCCAGGTTTAAGAAAGGTGATCTAAGCTTGGGAAACAAGCCACGTGCAGGTAGATTGCAGGAACTCGCAGACGAGGAGCTAGAATCGCTGTTGCATGACAATACTACACAATCGACCACGCAGCTGGCGAAATGTTTGAAAGTGGCTCAATCGACGGTGGTACGACGTCTACAGGCCTTGGGGAAGTCCCTGAAGATTTTAAGTGGGTTCCGCATATTTTAACGGAGTGTGCGATTGGGCATCTGCATGTCGTTGCTGAAGAGGTTTCAAGGTGGTATTTTTTACATGCATTCCTTAGTATTGAAGTGACTCCAGGTTCATAGTCTACAGTTCCAACATATTTTGTAACTCTTATAACGAAGTAAATTTCTCCGTCATTTTTGTCCACGCCAGGATTCGAACCCGAATCCCCTCATTCCGGAATAAGTCACTCTACCAATTGAGCTACGCGGACGTTTTATTCTGATTCTTATCTGCCTTTATGTCGTGTGCGTCCTTCTGGCAGGTACGTCACATCTCCTGGTACGTTACATCATCTCCCCCTTATTTTTTTTTTTTTTTTTTTTTTTGAAGTGCTGGAGAAGGGATTCTCTTATTTTTCCTATCTCGCGGTGTGGAAATAATATCACACCAATACGAGATTTTGAACGGTCGGGTCATCCGGATAGTTCGGGCGCCATTATAACGAAGTAAATTTCTCCGTCATTTTTATCCACGCCAGGATTCGAACCCGGGTCCCCTCATTCCGGAATAAGTCACTCTACCAATTGAGCTACGCGGACGTTTTATTCTGATTCCTATCTGCCTTTATGTCGTGTGCGTCCTTCTGGGAGGTACGTCACATCATCTCCCCCTTATTTTTTTTTTTTTTATTTTTTTTTTTTTGAAGTGCTGGAGAAGGGATTCTCTTATTTTTCCTATCTCGCGGTGTGGAAATAATATCACACCAATACGAGATTTTGAACGGTCGGGTCATCCGGATAGTTCGGGCGCCATTATAACGAAGTAAATTTCTCCGTCATTTTTGTCCACGCCAGGATTCGAACCCGGATCCTTTCATTCCGGAATAAGTCACTCTACCAATTGAGCTACGCGGACGTTTTATTCTGATTCTTATCTGCCTTTATGTTGTGTGCGTCCTTCTGGCAGGTACGTCACATCTCCTGGTACGTTACATCATCTCCCCCTTATTTTTATTTATTTATTTATTTTTTTTTTTTTGAAGTGCTGGAGAAGGGATTCTCTTATTTTTCCTATCTCGCGGTGTGGAAATAACATCACGCCAATACGAGATTTTGAACGGTCGGGTCATCCGGATAGTTCGGGCGCCATTATAACGAAGTAAATTTCTCCGTCATTTTTATCCACGCCAGGATTCGAACCCGGATCCTTTCATTCCGGAATAAGTCACTCTACCAATTGAGCTACGCGGACGTTTTATTCTGATTCCTATCTGCCTTTATGTCGTGTGCGTCCTTCTGGCAGGTACGTCACATCTCCTGGTACGTTACATCATGGCTTCCCTTTGTAATGTACTTTGTACTGGATATTCTAATGATCGAGCAGTTTTTCAATCACTTCTTTTTGGTATCTATGTGACATCGGAATCATCTGGATGTGACATAACTCCTTTCTTCTAGCAAGAATACTAGATAAGTGGGTGAGCGCTCTTCGGACCATGTACTCTATAGCTACAAGTTTTTGTTTTCTTGGGTGCGACGAACTGAGCGGAATTATAGCAGAGTTTGCTGTAGGTTTTCGGTACACTGAATAAGATAACCAATTGGTAGTAGGGTGTCTCTTTAGTAGGATATGTAAGAAAGGAAGTGCATTATCAGCTTCATGCTCAATAGTGAAATTAATGGAATTGTAATGGCTTGAGAGTTCATTAGCAAACTCGAAAATCTTGTCTTTACGATGAGGCCAGAAAATAAGTATGTCGTCTACATATCTAATGTAGAGGTCAGGCTTGAGGTGGAAAGAGTGTAAAACCTTGTTTTCCAGGCCTTGCATTAACGATTCAGCGAGCATCCCTGAAAGTGGGGAACCCATCGGTGCACCTCTGGTCTGGCGGTAAATGATTCCTTTATATCGAAAGAATGTGTGTCTGTGCACGAAACGTAGAGCGTTGATAATTGCTTGGATTTCACTTGCAGTATAAGAATTCAAAGTCATTAGTCAGTTCTCAATACTACAGTCTACGTCTCCAATCGGCACATTGGGGAACGAAAGGCTTTCCCATACGTAAGAATGGTTTGATGGTATCAATAGCCTTCATACAGCTATTAACTGAGTAAGAGGAACCAGTAGTTAGCGGCTTGAGGAATTTTGCTCGAGCATTTTCTAGGTGGCGGGTTGGGCTTGCATATCCTGATAGAAGCGGACGATGACTCTCCTTGTGAGTCTTTACTATGCCAAAGAGTTCAGGTATGCGAAGGCCTATAGTAGCAGACATATCCTTGGCGACCATTGCAGGTAAGCCACCATGTTTTCTGAGTTTAGCCACTGCTGCCACATTAGGTTGGATCCGAAGTCAGGATCTTATGCGGAATACTAGCAATAGCATCATTCATCTTATTAACATAATCTGCCTTGTTTAAGATGACAATTTGCTGTGTTTTGTCTGTCTTTAAAATAGAGATATTTTTATTAGACTTCAATAAATTTAACTGTTTAATCTCATCACAAAATTTACGATCATCTGGTGTTAAAGGCTTAGTAGCAATCCTGTGCATAGTTTTAGCCAGTTTGTATCGTACATGCTCTCTTTCGGATTGAGGAATAGTTTCAACGATGCTTTCAATCTGCGTAATAAGGCGGCATTTATTAACTTCGTTTGCTGGGTAAGCAAACTTTGGTCCTCGATTTAGAGCCCAGTACTGTGTAGTGTTAAGGACTAGATTACTCAAGTTTATGAATGGTGTCTGATTAGTCCAGTTGCATTTTTACCCACATTCGACGGATTTTTGGTTGAGATTCTACCTTGTTTGAAATAAGATTTCCTTGTTTTCTTATGTGCTTATCTTGCATCGTTGCAAACAGCTGGAAAAGCTCAGACGCGCACAATACCATACTTCTATCTTGGATAATAGGATGTTTTTTTTTTGATTGGAGGTTTAACGACCACCCTGAGCAACTCAAATGGGCTATAAGCAGTCGCCCGTCCCTAATTTTGGGTCACTGGTTCCAGGGAAGGGAAAGAGCCAGTGCCGTAAGACAAACACAACATCCATGCCTCACCGGGATTCGAACCCGGACCCCTTACGGACGAATGATTAGAGGCCAGCGCCTTAGACCACTGCGCCACCGGGGCGGCATAATAGGATGTGTACAAGCCATAAAAGCTAAGTAAGCAGAATACCTGTTACGGTGCAGGAATTCTATACGAGACCGCTTTCTTCTTATTTCAGCCGTGAGTCGTTTAAATCCTGCTTTCTGAATAACAGATCTATCGCGGGCAGAAAGAGTATGGCATCTTATCCACAAAAACTTTGGAATAATTTGTAGGTCTCGGCAATTTATTAGAAAAGCAAGATGGATTTCTTCTGTTACCAGGCGTCGCTTCCACTTGAAAAAGGTTTTGGCTTCTTAATTCAATGAACATACGAAATAGAAGCGTTTACAAGGCGTTAGCTTAAAGAAGAATTCGTCCTGCGCTAAACATTCTTTCAGTGAGATAAAGCCTTCGCACGGTAATACTGATATGAAGGCCTTATCTCACTGAAATATTAGGCTTTATCTAACTAAAATAGTTTCCTTGTGCATTTTTATTATTAATACTTATACTTAGAAAATAAACTTTTTATAAAGCACAGTATGGTACGAGATTTTTCATATCACTCGTTACTGTCATGGGAAAAAAAGCGATTTATCAGATTTGCAAAAACGAATGATTATCGGCTTTCGGGCCAAGGGTGGGAGTATTTCTGAAACAGCGTAGTTTGGGAACTGTTCACGTGCTGCTGTGGTTAAAGTGTATCGTGATTGGAGAAATGCCACCATTGCGAATACGCGACGTGGAAACTGAGGAGCACCGCGTGCCATTGATGTGATAGGTAAACGTCTGCTTCCAAGGTGCGTGAGGGCTGATCGACACGCTACAGCGGAGCAACTCGCTGTCTGAATGAACCACGGGGTTACCGGAAGTGTGTCTAAAACGACAGTTCAGCAAACCCTGCTGCGTATGGGGCTCCGATGCAGAAGGGTGATAAAGAAGGTGCATCGGAGAAAGGGCTTACATTTGCACGGCAGTATCGGGATTGGACCTTGGCTGATTGGCAAAGGATTACCTTCTCCGATGAGTCACGTTTTCTGCTTTATCGAAAGGATGGACGATGGCGTACAAAGCGGGCAACATCGTTGAACAAACACTCTCCAACCATTGCAGGAAGAACATAAGCTGGTGGGTGCAGCGTTATAGTCTGGGGAACGTTTTCGTAGCATTCCCTGTGTCCACTCATACATGTGGAAAGCACTATGGACTGAATTCGTTATGAATCCATCCTTGCAGACCATGTACCCCCATTCATGCTGATAGTCTTCCCTGGGGCAGATGGGATCTTCCAGCACGACAATGCGACGTGTCACACAGCTAGAAATGTCCAAGACTGGTTAGAAGAGCACGATGAAGGCTTCAAAGTACTTCCCTGGAACCCTAATTCCCTAGACTTAAACCCAATTAAGCATCTGTGGGACCGCCTCGATCGTATTGTTCGCTCCATGGATCCTCCATAACGCATCCTCCAGCAGCTGTCAGATGCACTGCAGTCAGCCTGGCTCCACATACCTGTGAACACCTTCCAGCACCTTATTGAGTCACCCCCAGCCCGTCTAGTTGCTGTCCGTGCTGCACACGGCGGTTACTCTGGATATTAGCTATTGATCACAATAATGTGGCTCAACCGTGTATTAAATTAATGTTATACAGAAGGTGAGTCGGAAGTTTTGCAATATTTGCATAAACGTACGTGCTGCGGCGGGTATGTCACGTGTTTGAATTAGTCCAAGTCGCGCACTGCACTCAGTCGAAAGGTATATAAAATGGTAGTCATTGCTGTGAACAGCATTGCATGTCGTCGTTGTGTCTGTGTTTCGGACGCCTTAAAGATGAGCAGCCACAACTGGCTAATTAGGGAACTTAATTTTGTTATTTTGTTTTTCAAGTTTGAACTTAGCCTTAACTCTGCTCAAGCAACACGAAACATTTGTCATGCGAAAGGGGAAAGTTCCGTGGGCTACAGCACCGCAACTAGATGGTTCAAAAAATTTCGTTCATGTGACAGCAACCTCGACGATTAGCCAAGGTCAGGTAGGCCGCGACCCGTGGTTTCGGAGGCTGTGTGCCATCCCGTAGAGGGAAATCCGACAACCAGCACTAGGGGATTATCCAGCGAACTGGGCATATCACAGACCACCGTGGTTCGTCACCTTCAGGACCTCGGCAAGGTCTACAGGAGCTGCCGCATTGTCCCTCACGAACTGACGCCAGCTGAAGCAAACCGCCGAGTGAAAGTGTGCAAGAAACTCCTAGAAAACCCGAGCGATGTACGTTTCAATAAGAGAATTGTTACGTGCGATGCAAAGTGGGTCTATTTCCGTAATCCTAACACACAACGGCAGTGGTTGAGCCCGGACCAGCTTCCTGAACCTGTTGCCAAACGTGGGTGTTTCGAGCACAAGCTGATGCTGTGCGTCTGATGGAAATTCGAGAGGATAATCCATTACGAATTTGTTTCAAACGGTCGGATCATTTACGCCAACTTCTAGTTTGAACAGTTGGGACGAGTGAATGCCGCTTTGGAGGAGAAGTACCCGGCACTGGTGAACAGACAGTGCGCTCTCCTACAGCAAGACAACGCTCGGCCTCATACCTCGCGAACGACCCAAGGAAAACTCCAGGAACTTGAGGACATCGAACTGATTTCACACCCAGTTTATAGTCCGGATTTGGCTCCGTCGGGATTTTACTTGTTCCGGTCCATGGCCCACTTCCTTCGCGGGCGGCACTTTAACCACCAGGAGGAGGTGGCAGCTGGGGTGAAGGAGTTCTTCGCCTCGAAGGACAAGAAATGGTACCGCCGCGGAATCGAAGAACTGGCAGACAGATGGCTAAAAACGGTGCAACACGTTGTTCTATACTTTAAATGCTCGTCAGCTTTCGTCGTAAAGGTATGTAAGGTGCGTCACATAAATATAGAGACAGTCGACTTTTCACCGTGAATGCAATGCGAATATAGGTAGGAAGCTGAAGTGGTACTAATTAGAAATAACCCTACACTAAACGTTTCGATCCGTCGAGATGACCGGATTGTGTGAAAAGAACACAACAAAGTGAAATAGCGTAATTTTAGGTGTCTCATGAATATAAAGACAACTATGTAAAGTAGCCACATGCAAATGAGATGTACAAATTAGCATGTTGTACGCACGCGCGTGGGCAGTCATTTATAAGACTTTATCGAAACGGGTGCTTAATTGCCAGAAAACGGCCTGGAAGGCCTCGAATAACAACCAAACGAGATGATCGTGCCATCATGCGTTTAGTTTCATCCCAAAGGTTATCACTACGTCAAGTTTCTCGGATTGTTGGTGTCACCGTCTCAAAGGACACAGTTCATCGACGAATCAAGGAAAGTCGCAACGTTGTGCTTCGTAAAATGCGCCGTCTGCCACACCTCACGTGGCACCACAAGGAAGCTAGATTGTTATGGGCAAGCAGCCACATACACTGGACGGACGATTGCATCACAACTATTTTCTCCGATGAGAAAAAGTTCAACCTGGGCGACCCTGATGGTTGGAACTGCTATTGGCATGATTTACAACGCGAGGCACGCACCTTCTTCAGCAGACAGAAAAGAGAGGAAGCTGTGATGGTCTGGGGAGCTTTTGCGTTCAATGGGACAAGGGATATCGCTTTTCTGCAAGGCAGGCAAAACTGCAAAACGTATCAGGACATACTCAGCAGCCACCTTCTACCGTTTGCCGAAACTCTAGCGGGTGTTGATTATCTGTTCCAGCAAGACAATGCCTCTATCCATCTGTCTGCATCAACGAAAAGCTGTTTCAACACTCATCATGTGACCGAAATGGATTGGCCAGCACTCAGTCCAGATCTGAACCCTATCGAGAACATCTGGGGTATTCTAGCTTGTGATGCGTATGCGAATGGACGGCAGTTTTCAAGCGTGGTGACATTGAAAGAGTAGATTGAACGAAGCTGGTACGCACTCCGTCCAAAACACTTTCATCACTTGGTGGACAGCATGCTCAATCGGGTTTTCAGTGTTATTCGGAACAACGTCTCCACTATTCGTACCGGAGGTGCTCATAACTAGGAAGGCTTTATATTTTTGAGACAACGTATTTCTGTTTTTTTCTTGTACTTGGCGTTAGAATTGTTATGTTTCCGTCAAACTATTGTGCAGCTGCGTGTCCTATGCTATTTTTGCTATAAATATGAGGTGTACATTTCAGCTCATTGTTGTTTCTTTTTTATTCGAGAATTTGTTCTGTCTCTATATTTATACGACGCACTATATGAAGACATAATGTGATCCAAATATTGCAAAGCGTTCGAGCCACCCTCTGTAATAAAAATAACTGACATCTTTAGTTGGTTGTTCTGGGGCTTGGACAGCTTCATTTCCATCCTTTGAATGATTGAACTGCCTCATGTGTACACCACTCTTCTAACCCTTATGGTTCCCGCGCAGCTGTTTCTCAAGGGTACGAGACACATAAGGCTTTTATGTTTAAGAGTGCGTGCTCGTAAGTCATGGGCAAAAACATTAAATGGATTATAAAAAGAAAAATATTTCTGCAGTTCTTACTATTAAACTTAGTGCCGGTATGTAAATTCCGGGAACAAAACGTGCCGGTATGCCATACCAGCGTGCAACTGCCCATTTCGATCATTGTCTGGGATTAAAACATTCGTGGATAACAAATATGACCGATTTACTGCGCGAAGGAACAAGACGACTACCCCGTCACAGCTGCAATCTGCTGTTCATGTGGCTACAGGAAAGGAATTTCTGCTTCCGAAACTTCAGGAAGGATGTCTTTAGGCAAGGAGACACAGCGTTCTCCTAACCCCCCATTTAAGGGGAAGGGGAAGGGGAACGTTTGAATTGGGCAAGAATTCACGTCAACTGATCTGGAAACCAATGGAGGTTATAACTCTTCACAGATGAAGCTTTTCATAGCGATTCCAGCTATCACCCCTCTGTGACCAGTGAATGGGACAGTTATGGTGGTGATAACGTGACGGGTTTGGGGTGGGATTTCGTTAGGTGGAGGCACAGGCATCTGTTGCAGTACTTTTGTGACGTAATACCCGCAACACCTGTGGGTGGTTTCATTCCGCTGTGGTGAAGGCTTGTCTCCACTGCTCTTTCGCGCCGGGCATTTCATTCACACCAACCCAATAAAATACTGAAGGGTGCAGAGTTCTTTTTTAGTTACAATTTCTAATTTTTACATTCCCCGGAGCATGAATTTAAACCTCTAGAATGACCATTCTGGCCTTCCCTCCCTGTAGTTACGGTACTGGTCAAAAGAGTAATAAAATTAATCTCACTTGAATGCAAATTTTATATAATAGGTTAATTTTTTTTTTTTGATTGGAGGTTTAACGACCACCGTGAGCAACTCAATGGGCTATAAGCAGTCGCCCGTCCCTAATTTAGGGTCACTGGTTCCAGGGAAGGGAGAGAGCCAGTGCCGTAAGACAAACACAACATCCATGCCTGACCGGGATTCGAACCCGGACCCCTTACGGACGAATGATCAGAGGCCAACGCCTTAGACCACTGCGCCACCGGGGCGGCATATAGGTTAATTGAAACTGATTTAAACAGATACCACTTTTGTATGTACTTGGTTTTAAAAAAAGATCCAGACTTTCGCAGTGTTTTCGTGAGGGATGTATATGACTCCCTATACTTTTTTACCCAAATAAGGGTAATTCAAAATGATTGTCCCGATTACAAATGGCAATACCTGGTTTATGAACATAGATTACATTGTTTCACAATAAAGAAGAATGTACAGAATTTTGTTTCCATACCTTACAAATGTTCCATGTGACTCCCCTGGGTCACGCGGACAACACCTTAATGGCAATCCATTTCACGCCATACATTAAGAAGCACGTCCGTAATCACTGATGCCAGTGTAAGTAGAATGCGCGTCTTTAGTTCTTGCAGTGTTCTCGGCAAAGGTGGCATATACACATGGTCTTTGACATACCCCCACAAAAAGAAGTCGCAAGGAGTAAGATCCGAAGACCTGGGGGGCCACTTGCAGAAAACCTTGTTGTGCTGCCCACAATGTCTAATCCAACGGTTCGGAAGAATTTCGTTTAAAAATTGGCGAGCGTGCATGTTCCAATGTGGGAGTGCTCCATCTTGCTGTAGGATGTAGTCCCCAGAAAAGTCATCCAGTTGTGGAAGTAGCCATTGCTGAATCATGTCTAGATAAACGTTACCTGTTGCTGTATCTTCAATGAAGAAAAAAAGGTCCATAGACCTTCACACTGGAAATTGCGCAGAACACATTGACTTCCGGTGAGTCACACTCATGGCAACAGGTTTTCCTGTGTCCCATATACGAGTGTTGTAGCGGTTTACCTTGCCACCGATATGAAAGGTAGCTTCATCACTGAAAATTAGGTGTTCAATGAAGAAAAAAAGGTCCATAGACCTTCACACTGAAATTGCGCAGAACACATTGACTTCCGGTGAGTCACACTCATGGCAACAGGTTTTCCTGTGTCCCATATACGAGTGTTGTAGCGGAAGTCAATGTGTTCTGCGCAATTTCCAGTGTGAAGGTCTATGGACCTTTTTTCTTCATTGAAGATACAGCAACAGGTAACGTTTATCTAGACATGATTCAGCAATGGCTACTTCCACAACTGCGTGTCATCCTTCATGGCTTCCTGCGTGGTTTCAGAGAATGTAGCAAGCTGTACTTTGTCGTCGGTCTTCAGTGCGTGCTAAATTTGAACTCTGTATGGCTGGATTTGCAGCTTCCGTTTAAGAACACACCGAACAGTTGTCAGTGTCATTAGCACCTCCTGACTGGCGAGGTAAGTTGACTTGCCTGGACTGCATTCAAAACTGACGAATTCTGTCAACGTTTTCCTCTGAGACACGTGGTCGGCAGGTACTCTTCCCTTTACAAAGACATCTTGTTTCTACAGACTGCCTATACCAACTCCTTATGTTCTTCGCATCTGGAGGATCAAGTTTGTGGCAATTATGAAACACTCTATCCACTGTAACAATAGAATGACACTTTTCAAACTCCAGCACGCAAAACGCCTTTTCTGCTGCGGTCGCCATTTCTACCCACTGGCTTTGGCGCACGGGCTGCTCACTTTCCTACGTAACCATAGCAACACAGCAGTAGGTTCCAATAAAATTCTCAACTCCCTTCCTTCTTGTGAAGGGATATCAGCTGTATATTTATCTTCATAAACACGTTATTGTCATTTGTAATCGGGGTAATCATTTTGAATTACCCTGTACTTCTGGAAAAGGAGGGAATGAAAGAAGGGCTTCACTGCATTACTTTCTATCTGTCTCTTGTATGGTGGAGATATCTTCGCACTATCAATCATAGCAACAAATATATCTTTCCTACTTTCAGCTGTTAACATGAGAATAATGGTGGGCGTTCTGAAGTGGATTATTTAAAATCCGTTATTTGCAACCATCGATAATTTTATAAACATTTTCTACTTGACAAATTCGCTATTTTTCCTGTGGCTCAGAGGTTTCTATTAAACATAAATGTGTATTTTATTTCCAGAGATGTCTCCATTTTTAGATGCTGGATCGATCAAAACTCTCATTTGTCTCGAACAGCTGAAACCAACAGCAAGTCTATCCATGCATCTTTTTGTTTTCATAGCGCACTGAATTTTCGCAAGGTCGGGTATTTTTCGTAAGTGAAAACCTAATTTCGCATTTTCATGCTTTCTGTGTTTTACAATTTACTCTCTAGATGTCGCCACTTTAGAATTACTGTATAAGTAATTTCTGCTTTCAGAGCGAATAATAGAAAAATTGTTATTGCATAAGAAAGCTGTTTCCCTGAGTAAAGCAATTCTCTTTTCTTCGGGGTTTCTTGTACTAAAATTCCCTGCTTTGTGGCTTAAAGGCTTATCTTCCTGTTTCGTGCATATCTGTGATTTTTACCCCCCCCGAACTCTCTTTTCCCCATCAAAAACTGCGACCAGTCAGCAAAATGTAATGATAGAATCGGAAAAATGAAGAAAAAAAAGCTACATTTGTAAGATGTGTTGAAATACAATTAATTTGATGTGTAATGCCAACTAAATAGCAAAACTTTGGCCCTTGGAGAACGCAAGCTGTGCTAATGTTCTAAATAAATTTCGTTTGACTACTAAAAAGAAAACAATTTTCAACGGGCGGCAGCGTTGAGACTGATGCACCTAAAGTATCAGAAGTGTTTCTTTAAATTTTGCTTATGTTATTTAAAGACGCGAAGCCGTAACTTGAGCTTCATAAGTCCTTAACATTTTTCAAACCAAAGCCCTCTCATACAATGCGTTGCAGGTTTAGTTGTCGACGTGGTGTCATCTATTGATGGTATTGATGAACTCAAACAAAATATACGAACGTTTCTGTAAAATGAATCTACTAAGACCTAGATTCATTCTACGCGGAGCACGAAATATAAATGCTGCGGTTTTGCCCACGAGAACACCTTGCAGGAAAAAATTCGATAAGTTAGTGACATAATGTTCCATAGAAAAGAGGCATATTAAAAAGATTGAGAAACATTTATTTGGCGCCATTTAATAACAGTAAAGGAAGCTTGTCCCATTAAAAAATAAACATTACCTAAACACCTTTTTCTTTTTTAAGACCTTGAGAAGTGTATTTTGTATTCTTAAATAAAATACACTTTAATCTCTCTCTTCACAAGGTGTACTGGAAAAATGAAACTGCACCTTTGCTGCATTCGAAAACTGAATTTTTGACATATAGCCTGGGACAGAGAAAAAAAGTTGAGGATAGCACTGAGGAGACAGGATTTTTAGGAAAGCCCCAACACATTTAAAGAATTACTGTAGATTCAGTTTTCTTTAATTTTTGTGGGGTGTTCTAGAGCATTTGCGCACGTCGTACATCGGATCAATTTCCAGAAACGTTATTTCCCTAAAATCCTTCGATTTGATGTGCTGCCATCTAGTGAAGATGAGTACAAACAAAAGTCGTGTTTCTTCAGAATAAGTCATCTTTCAAAATTATAGGACGACGAAATCAGAGCCTGGTCTGAAAAACGTGACGGGTTTCACAAAGCGTTGATCGTTGTTTGAGAACACTAAACATTTTGTATGAGTTTATTGATCTGTCAGCAAGGGAACATCTAATGACAGATGCAGCAGTCCTTGAAAGCCGAAGTGCTTCCTATCACGTTCGCGCTACGTAGCAAACTTCAGGGAAAACTGCTTTCGGCTACTATCAGTGCCTCTATTTCTTTATTTTTTAAACGAGTGGTTTGAGGCACCGATCTTCTGCCTATAGTTCACAGATAGACCCGTGTTTGAGTCCCGGACGAGGCATGGGTGGTTCGTTCATCCAACTCGTTCCCTTCCCTGGAACCAGCATCCTTACTTACATGTAGTTGGGAAGGCAATCGCTGGTTGCTGGGTGCGTTAATCACCGAAACCAAACAAGAGAAATTCTCCCTCTATGGCTTCAGGAAAGTAAGAACAGACTCACGTCGTTGAAGTGGCATTCTTCTGCAATTATCAAATATTTTTGCTACAATAAGACGGCCAGAAACGGAACGCAGGTAATATGGCTCTTTGCTAAGAAGCCTGAGTCCAGTCAAGCTCTGCCAGAAGATTTGGAATTTGGAATTTTCTCGAAGCTCATTGGCTGCGTTTAGTTTCGGTTGTGTTCAAAGTGCAACTTTGTACGGGGATTCCTTTGCACTTAGAAGGTCGAATGCTGCTCAATTCTGAAGAAGTGTGTGCTTCTGCTTGCGAAATATCAACCGCTTACTCCATATTTTCTTTATTAGCGGAGTGTTTACGCTCCACGGTGAATCAAGCAAGTGCCTTTCCTTGGATTTCATCAACAATTAGGTAAGTACGATTAATTTATGTATTTCATTGGTACATAACTACGAATAACAATTGAAAATAAATTTCTTAAGCGTTGATCCCATTGTGATCGGACGTTTTAGTTCCCGCCTGTACTTGTCCCAGAGGCAAAATTTGTCCAGTGCAGTTGAAATCAAAGTTCTTTATTGTCATTACCAGTGCATTTTGATTTTGAGTTGCTTTCAGATGCACTTTTCAGCGAGGGGCCTCTTTTCAGACTTGTACATTGAAAAAGCACAAAGATTTAATCTCGTTTCGTTTTATTAAAATATATATATAAATAATTATTTATGTTGCAATAACCATCACAGGAGGATGCAGACTTGTTCTCTTGAAAACTTGGGAATAAGAGAAAATTTTGTGTGTGGACAGATTGCATCAATACCAGTAAAAAAAAATAAAAAAATTCATAATGTCCTGTGCTATAAGATTTGTGAATTTATTGACTGAGCTATACTTTTCCTTGAGAGGCATTGAATGCTTTATGTGACTTTGAATGTTTTTTACATTAGTTTGGTAATTTCTGAAAATGCTTCCTCTTCCCAATGTGTGCAAAATAAAGCAGTGTTAGAATTACAAATAAATCTACTGGCCCAGTGGACCACTAGAATTTGCAAACCACTGGCCCGTAAAAAATTTAGATATTTACAATATATGTAGAAAATGTGTCATTTTAATTTAATTATTTCCAATATTTGCTTTCAAAACATCTAATTTGAAAGTGCAACTGACAGGACAAAGAATTTTGCAGAATAAGATTCCGATAGATTGGTGATATAACAGAGAGTGCATTCCTGGTCTGTTTTATAAGTAAGAAGGAACAAGGGTACAAAATAATTCTTATATGTTTTACTGTTTAGGGTTTAGCTTCCTATCCTTATTTTTAGTCGTATTGTGCATTCCTACTACTTTCCCATAAAGTTAGTTTTAGTCCACCATTTAAAACTGTTTCATGTGACCAACCAATTATGGAAGTGCGCTGCAGTTTTGGATTACACTGCTCAAGTTTAACGTAGGTACGATTAATTTATGTATTTCATAGGTACATAACTCTACAATTAAAAGTCGAAAATAATTTTCTTTAGCATCGATCACTTTGTCAACTGACAGTTCCCGCTGTAGCCTGTACTTGTCCCGGGAGGCAAAATTCCAGTGCTACTGAAATTAAATAAATTTATTTCTTATCATTAGGAATGATCTGTGTATTTTAAGCTGCCTTCAGATGTGCTTTTCAAGCAATATTGACTGTTCCCTGACTATAAAGAATTAGTCTTATTTCGTTGTATCAAAACATGAATGCAAAATATTTGTGTAGCAATAACTGTCCAAGGATAATGCATACTTGTTCTCTTGAAAACTTGGTAATATGAAATTTTGTGTGGACAGATTACATCAGTACCAGTTAAAAAAACAAATCTTGATCTTGTCCTGTGCTATGAGATTTGTGAGTTTATTGACTGATTAAATTAGAATTTCCTTCAGAGGCATTGAATGCGTTTTACATTAGTTTGTCTGGTAATTTCTAAAAATGTTGCCCCCTCCCCAATGTGTGGAAAATATGAAACATTCCTTGTGGAAACACCTGACTTTTGATGCTTTAAAAATGTTATCTGCCTTGTTTTGCTTTTTAGAATGCATATTTCCAATAAAAGTTTAAAAAATATATGTATATATTTCTGAGTTCACAGTGCATTTAGTTTTCTAGTTAATGGTATTTCAGCAGTGGTCTGGGTGTTGCAATTCTTGCTAGGTTCCATAAAAGGTTTGCAGATCTTTTTTTTTTTTTATTATTATTGAAGGTTTAACGACCACCGTGAGCAAAGCAATGCGATGGGCTATAAGCAGTCGCCCATCCCTAATTTCAGACCACTGGTTCCAGGGAAGGGTGAGAGCCAGGGCTGTTAGACAAATACAACATACAGGCCTCGCCAGGATTCGAACCCGGACCCTTGACAGACGAATTTCAAATGTTATGTTTTCTTACCATGTCAAGTCTGTTAAGGAACTGAGTATGTTACTGTAATCTAAAACAGAATGACTATGTGCAGGAGGAAAGGGGATGCAATGGAAATGTATTTGTTTGTTAATGAGATTCAGAGACACTGTGTGAAGTGAATTTGAGTGAAACAATTTTCCCCGGCAAAGAGGTTTCGTTCTAGCATTTAAGAAGCAGAGCATAACACTCTTAGTTCCTACATGTTAAAAGAAAGATATGTGTGTGTGTGTGTGTGTGTGTGTGTGTGTGTGTTTATAGAGAGAAAAAAATGTATTAAGCCATTTTTCAATGTAAAGTAAATGCACACGGACTGTGTAAGCACAAGAAAACAGTGCCTCAAATGTATGCAGGTGTATTATTTAATGAAATCTTTGAGTCGTACAGTTCCATCTCAGAACCTTAAGTGATCAAACTTAAGGAAGTAAAAAAAATATCTTATCTTTTAAGAATCTGTGGTACATGTTGAGTTGCAAGCACGGAAATGATTGGGAATAGTTGTTTTTGTTAAAACAATTGTTCTCTGCAGTCATCAAATTCAGTAAACACACTTTTGTGTGTGTGTGTGTGGCTAGCCTTTTGATTGTCAGCACTTCAAATAGTTCTAGTCCATGTGTCCATCAACTTTGTTTACATGACATCTGTGGACACCCATCATCCCAGGAGCAAAAGAAAAAAAAAGTCTCCATTAATATATACTGTGAATTTAACTTGTGCCGATAACTACATACACGAAAAACTACTGAAATGACATAACTATTTTAACTCCAATGTTAAAATATTTACATTTAAAAGATGATATAATGAAATATGTACACACAGGAGATCTTTCGGTGCCCAAAGTGGGTACCATCTTCAGACGTTAAAATTCACCAAACGTATGTGACAAACAGTGTGTTATTTATATAAGACTGCAGTCTAAAGACATAACCAGTATAAAATGGGCTTAACGAATGAGAGTATGGGACAACATTCGTTGCTGGTCAAACATAAAATTAATAGGTATAATTTATTGATTTATTATTGCCTAACCCTACAAACCCAAGTGTGTTTTCCACGGTATAGGTATAAATTCTGGTAAATTATCATTACATGCTGTATTCCCATATTTCATAATATACAAACTCTCAACAAATCTTAAAGTTGATCTAGATTTTGGTGTGTTGAGAATTTTAATCTTGTTCCAGTCAGGATGATAATTACCTTGGTTTACAAGTCGTGCTAACGCTGTGGTTGTATCTCTATTTTTAACATCATATTTATGTTCTTTTAATCTAGCTGATATTGAACGAAAAGTGGAGCTTATGTACACTTTTTGTTGTTCATTTTCCTCTATACTGTTAAGAGCGATAACATATACACCATGTTTCACATAAAATGGTACAGGATCCCTGTCTTTCAGAAGTAAGGACTTAATGTTAGTTGTGTTTATTCCAATATCAAAATCGTATTTATGACATTTCGTTTTCATGGAATAGCACAATTTCGGTACAAAGGGAAGGGAACCAATGTATTTCCTATCTTTTTCTTCATATACAGATGTTAATGTTGTAGTCCTGTTCCTTTTAATCTTGGCTACTATCCTATGTGTGGTTTCATCTGGATATTCGTGATTACGGGTGATATTATAAATGGCATCCATTTCTTGCTTTCTAAGAGCTGTGGTGGACGAATGAATGAAAGCTCTTCTTATAAGAAACGATATCGATGATTCCTTGTAGCTCCATGGGTGTGCCGATGCCCAAGGTATTAGTATTGTATCTGATTCTGGTTTTCTATATACTGAAGAATTAATAGTTGATTTAGATGGGTTTCTAGTAAGCATGATATCTAGAAATGGTAAACTATAATTAATTTAATATTCTACAGTAAACTTTAAAGTGTTAAAAACATTTGATAACTCAGATACAAATTTTGGTAGGTATTCCAAAGCCTGGTTCCAGAATACCAAAATATCATCTACATATCTAAGATATAATATAGGTCTGTAACTGGTTGACTGAAGAACTTTGTTTTCCAGTTCCTGTATGCAGATTTCTGCAAGGATTGGGGAAAGGGGAGATCCCATTGGTGCCCCTTCACATTGCCGATATATTAACCCGTCGAAATTAAAGTAAGATCTCTTGTAAACTAGAAATAGTGCTTGTAATACAGCTTCCACCTCAAAAGATGGAGTGTTCAATGCCAAAAGTGAGGATTTTATGATGTCATGTACTTTTTGTACTGGAATACTCGGGAACAGTGATACGACATCTAAAGAAAGCATGGTAAAAGGTTGTTTGATTGGAGAAATAGATTTAATTCGATCCAGTACTTGGGTGGAGTTGGTAACAGAAAAAGCTGAGTTATTAGTGAGAGGTCGCAAATATTGAGCTAAGGCCCTTTCCAGTGGGCATGTAGGGCTATGTTGAGCCACAACTAATAATCTTAAGGGAGTGTCCAGTCTTGTGCAACTTAAGTTTTCCAAATAGTTCTGGGACTCTAGGTCCTGATGGATTAAACAATTTTGGTGTAATGGAAGTGGGAAGTAATGAATAATTTTTTAATCTGTTAACAGCTGTGATTGTAGCAGGAACTGGGTCTTTAGGGATAACACATTGTGGTATGGATTCTATAGAAATTTTCATTTTGTCAACATAGTCACCTCTATTCAAGATAACAATTTGTGGGGACTTGTCCGCAGATATTGTCAAAAGTTCTGCCTGGTTGTGTAATGTTCGTAACTGTTTGATTTCTTCTCTGTTGTTTAAAGTTTCCTCATTATGATTACTATAGTTCTTAGAGTTCAAAGTTTTTAAAAGTTCATACCTGGTCTGTTGTTGAGTCCCAGGTGGAAAGGTTTCAATAATTTTCTCTAATTGAGGCACAATATTGAAGTCTATATATTTATCTTGTGGGTACGGAAATTTTAAGCCTTTTTTGAAGGGCTCGACATTGGGTCACATTGAGAGATATATTACTTAAATTGACATAGTTAGGTTTAGAAACTAATGCCCTGGTTTTCATCTGAGGTTGTTTATGGTACTTCCATGTCACATCTTGGTCCACAAGTAAACGTAATTTATGAATATGTCGTTGATTATAACGTTGTACCTCTGAAGAAATAGCCGATAATAAGGTAGCATATGATATGTCAATATAAGTTGATGATAGTGGCCTGTTACTTGTGAGTATAGTGAATATGATCTTTGTTGTAAATAGTACACATAGTTCCTTTTAAGTCTTATTTCTGCCAGGAGTCTTTTTGTTCGCAACCCCATAACAGGTGAATGTCCCTTCGAGAATATGGGTTGCAACGTATTCTAAGATATTTAGGTATGAGTCCCAAGTCTCTGCAGTTGATCAGAAAGGATAGGTGAGTTTCCTGTATGGCCCATTTTCGTCTTAGTCTACCAAAGGTCCATTATATACCTCCGTTAATATTCGTCTAGTGTTCTACTACTTAAAGGACCAATAATTGGAAGGCTGGCTTTTTTTTTCCCCCACACTTACCAGAAATTACTTTATTAGTATAAATCCAGTGATGTCTGCGTGGTTCTTTTCAGAAAAAGACAAAATGAGCTCTCTTGTTGTTTATAATGTGTGATATTATGCAGTATTACTTGTTTTATATAATTTTCATTTTTTTTTCTCCCCTGAGTACACGAAGCTTCTGCGTATTGTTTTTATTCCATGGTCACCACAGTGGCTATTTGTCACAACTAGAATTTCAAGGAGTGTATGGTATTTGCATCAACTAAGAGAAATGAATGAAGTAAGAAAAATAGGGAGAGGTACACAGTGAAAAAAAAATTTTAAGTATTAGGATTACGAAGGAGGTTTTGTCAATAGTGTACGTAGAAGAGCTACAAATGTTGCTGTTTCATTCTTATGTACTTTCATGTTGAATTTAGGCTCACTTTGATTTAGTTTGCTACCGCAGACTGTTTTGCAACCTGTTGGAACATTTTAAAACTGAATTCAGAAATGTGTAAATGTAAAAAAAGATTAAAAAAAAAAAAAAAATTCTTTGACTGATCATGAGGTACTTGGCAGTGTAGTTAGTGAGTTCACATGAAATTGCAACAGAGCACATGTTCCAAAGAGCCGTGAATTGGACAAGTAAAATTGAGAATCTGGAACTGAGAAATTTTTTTAGGGATTTTTGTTATTATATTTCTAGAATTACTGTACCGGCAGGCCCAATAAAGATGAGCAGCTCAGAATTAATACATGTTAATAATGTATATGTGTGTCACAGCTTCAAAAATCTCAAAAGTTACAAGCCCAGATGGGCATGTGCAGAAATTATTTACCTGCCCAGGTAGTAAAAGCTGGATGCCCTCAGAGGAAAGTTTTTCTTACAAGACAACAAATCATAACCCTGCATTATGTTGTTTTTTTGTTTTTTAAGTCCAAAAAATGTGAACATTTTTTCAATTTTTTCATGTATTGCATTTCTCTGAGACTCTGTATTCAAAATATGCAATGCACAAAAGCATATATCTCAAATTTTAAGATGAGGATGCTGAAAATTGGTATGATGATGAAATTGGTATTTGAGAAATTTAGTGATTCTGCCATGTTCGTTTCATTAAAGTTTTTGCCCTTCGTCACTCAACACTGGAGGCTATGAGAAACAGACATACCGCAGCTGACCATAAACATTTGGGGTGAAACTACACGTTCCAATTTCTGGACCTACAGCATAATACGTATAATTAAAGAACTTATATTCTTCTGCCGTTGACACTCCGAAACAATGATACAACTTGAGGTGACTAGCATTGAAATGAGACGACTGTCTTGTACTGAGAAATTATATTCCAAACTTTATTTTTAAATTTACTTGCGTGAACCGGGCAACTAAATTTTTTATTTACCTGCCCTGGCCAATATTTTACTTGCCCTGGGCTTCTAGGACATGATATTTTTCAAGCATTGTGTGTATTACATGTATTTTTTATGTTGTCATTGTCAACCATTACTGTCCACTGCTGGATGAAGGTCTCCCCAAGTTTGTTCCACAATAATCTGTCTTGAACCATTCTACTCCATGTCGCTGCAGCCTGCTTTCGTATTTCATCCACCCATCTCCCGCACGGCCTTTTGTGTCTTTTCCTGTCCCTTGGCATCCAGTCTAAAATTTTGGTGGTCCATTCTTCTAGCAACATGTCCAACCCCTTGCAATTTCAGGATTCCACTCTTGCTGTTTTTCGGATCCACGAGTTTCCTTTCCTTGTCTCTGCTGGTCCCACCAAGCGTGCATCTCTCAGTGTTTTCTTCAGATATCTGCAGACTTGTGTGTCTTTTTCAGTTAAGGTCCATGTCTCTGCTGCATACGTCAGGACTGGAGGGATGCGTTGATTAGACCCTTCTCTTTTAAGACATAATGCTTGCTAAGTGTTCATTTAGGTCACCTGTCTAGTTGATTGTTTTTTGTCCCCAGTAATGCTGGTAAAGTCGATCAACATGAATGCTGTTCGCTTAATGAGAATATTTGAAGATGCTGTCCACTCCCCACCTCCCAGAAAGAGAGAAAAACTGTTAATTATTTGGCTTTGACACTGCAGACCTTTGTTTCGTGTCACTGAAGCAGCAGCACCGACAGATGAAACGGATCTGCCAGAAGCTGAAAAATTTTAAAATAAAAGAAAACAGAATGTTCCTTGGTAGTTAAAAAGGACAAACACATCCCCCAAAATGAGGGCAAATATTTTCCCTGATGTAACCTATTTTTGCACTTAGTATTGGGAATGGAATAGCTAATCTTTTGATAATTTCTGACAAACTTTTCAGTGCAAATAAAATGGGCACATTGCATGATATATTTCAAGGCATCTACTCCAAAGACACAGCTAAAATGAAAAATGTTAGGATGGTTCTTATATCAGGCACAGTGCGCTTTCCGTAGAATCAGGTGTCATAGGCAATGTTATCATAGTTTGTAGTGCCTCTTCTGAATTCAAGGAATTTCCACAGTAAGTGGTGAGCAGTCAATAGATACGAAAGAGGTAAGGTGAATAAAGCGTACATTTTAGGCAGGAAAAAGGTAAATAAAGGACAGTGACACCACACGTAACCGAGGTAAGTAGTCTAGCCAGCAAGTAAAAAATGGGACTGTGGAGAGAGAGATTAAGAATATAAGGTAAGGACAGAGATTCCGGTTTCAGCAGACCCATCGAACGTGGGGCAGTTACTACAGAATCAAGGAATGGGCATATTTCTAGAAAACTGTGATGTAAAGATTCGGATTCGACAGCTCCGTCTGTGGAAAGCACACTGCATTTGAGGGCAGGGTTGGTTTGCTATGGACTAGTTTAGATATTTTTTAAGACCGTCAGCCTAAAATTCATCATGCAATGTTGTCTGGTACAAAGAAAATAAATAAAAGCAACCAGTAAATTTGCAAGTCAAAAATATTTTCCACCATTAGGAAGAACCATATTCCATTCTCAGTGATTTCGAACTTAAGCCCTATGGATCTGAAAATTCTGTAAGGGTTTTGGATGGGAAAGAACCCATCCAATTACCTCGGGCAAAATCTGTGTTCGAAACAGTAATTTCCAGAGAGAGAACATCCGTTGACCAGGAGTGTACCCGAATCTGGTCTCTTTAAAAATCTTCCAGGAACTCCTGTGTATTTTTACTTTTTTATTCTGATATTTTGAACAGGCAGAAAGTTTCAGAAATCATTTCTTCCATGCCTTCCCAAGGGAAACAGGGATTTCTTTTTTAAATGATTGCAGTACAGCACTGGCGCATGTGTTTTGGAGTTAAATTTTTTTCTCTTTTTAATAAATTTGGGACAGTAAAGTGATATGAATAAATTACGTTAGACTCATCTACCTGCTTTGGCATGTTACGAGATTTAACTGTCTGCATTTAACCCATCGATGAACAGAGTCATATGCGGATAAGGAAAGTTTTGAATGCACCCGTCTTTCTCATACGCATGTGATGGCACAGGTGTAACTAGGCATTTTTAATGCACAAAATGCTGTGCTTCTGTTATGTACACTATTAAAAATTTGGTGAAAGGTTGTACCAAAATATGGAGTAAGTAAGGAAAAAATTTGCTGCAACCATAACTTGGGGCAACCTTTATGTCAAATTATGGTTCAACCTTTACACCAAATTATGGTTCAACCTTTGCAATATTTGCCTTTTAGTTGAACCAAATTATGGTTCAACCTAACACCAAATTATGGTTCATTTGATATGCTCTTCATTTACAGCACATTTTATATAAGTAAGGATCAGTACATGTTCAGTTCAACCTCACAACATGTACTGATCCTAATTTGTATAAAATGGGCTGTAAATAAAGATCATATCAAATGATTTGTTATGTGCAAGTAAGCTACTGTCAAATATAAAATCAAATAATCAAATACTATTACATTTAAAATAAATGGGTATATTTAGGTGTAAGTATTCCAGCATTACGTTTATCTTGGACAGCAGATATCAAGTGAGGGTCACATTGATGAAGAAATTAATCGGCGTACAAAACTTGCCTGGAGAGCTTTTGGAAGAAACAGCATAATTTTCAAGAGCAATATGCCATTATGTCTTAAAAGAAAAGTGTTTGATCAATGCATCCTTCCAGTGCTTACCTACGGTGCAGAGACGTGGACCTTAACTAAAAGAGACATACAAAGGCTGCAGACAACTCAAACAAGCATGGAGAGGTGCATACTTGGTGTAACCAGGAGAGATAAGAAGAGAAACTCGTGGATCCGAAAAATGACAAGAGTGGAAGACATGATCAGAGTTAAATCCCTGAAATGGCAATGGGCTGGACATACTGCCAGAAGGACAGATCATCGATGGACAGCCGAAATTTTAGATTGGATTCCAAGGGACAGGAAAAGACTCAGAAGAAGACCACATGGGAGATGGGTGGATGAAATTCGAAAGTATGCAGGGGTGACATGGAGGAGACTGGCACAAGACAGACCGTTGTGGAGGAAACTTGGGGAGACCTTCGTCCAGCAGTGGATTGATAATAGTTGACAATGATGATGATGATGCCAGCATTCGTTTTTAGTGTGACCTTTCTTATTGCAATATGTGCAATGATTAGCAATTGAGCAATCATTGCACATAATTTTGATTGAGCAATCGAAATATTAAAAAATCCATAAAAAAAAAAAAGGACCTGTGTCCATAAATCAGTAAAATCAAGCAGAAATCCATAAATTTTACAGATAAACCGTAAAAGTTGGCCAGTATGTATTAGTATATTTTATGCAGTTTCTGGACCAATAAAAATAAGAGAACTACCAACTTTTAGTATACACTGGTCACATTTTTTTTTTCAAATTTCTCCCACTGCATACCATGTTCTGTTTTATTCATTAGAAATATCTTCATGTGTACACGCACACATTGTTCTAAATTTGGGATATACTACTTCAATGAAAATGATACCTTATTTTCTACATTTACTGTAAATGTGTACTGTTTTTTTTTTTTTTTTTTTTTTTGGCGGACCAGTGATTTGGAAATTTGAGTGGTTCGCTGGGCCTGTAACAGATTTATTTCTAATTTTAACACTGCAAATAGGTCATTGCTTGCAATTTTTGAGGGAGTTTGCCAGATGGCAGTCGAAAAATTATGGAATACAGGTATTTGAGAAATTGTTTAAAAAAATTATGTAATAAGTTTAGGCTATAAAATAAGTATTGCAATCATAAGATTTGAAAAAATAAACAAAAAGACTAAACTGTGGGCATACCTTTTATGATAACAAATAAGGCGGTTTGTGATCTACCGTTCTATATAAGTTCTTGAAATAAACTTAAAACATCACATTTTAAAACATGCAGGGGTCACTTAAAAAATAACAAATAGTTTAACAAGTAAACTTACCCTTACACACTGTTAAAAATTTCGCCTTTAAATTACGAGCAGCGTCTAGGGTCCGAACATTGCCCGTAAAATCACGGCTTGACCCGTCGTGTGAAAAATTAAGATCTCAACCGTAAATACTACGCCCGTAATTTGAAGGGCAATGCTCGTAAAACTGAAATGTGAACGTTTTCAGTTAGACCATAGTAATGCACGTAAAAATAAAATTTGACTGTTTTCAGTTAAGCCGTAATTTGAAGAGCAATTCCTTAAAAATACAGTTTGACTGAATTCAGCTAAGGCTGAATTTCACAGGCTTAATTAACTGAATACAGTTTTCAGTTAAGTTGTAATCTGAAATTAAAAAGTTTGACCTTGCTCATTTGAATTTCAGAGCAATCCCTGTATTTATAGTTTGACCATATTCAGCCTCATGGCAAGTAGTCACATGACTTTTACAGTAAGTGCACATTTTTTGTGGAAGAGTGTGCAGGTAAATGCATGTTTTTTGTGGAAGTGTGTGAGTGTGAAAGTGTTTGATGCTTGGTTTATTACCAATCAATTCAGTTTTAAATGTGAGTAAGGATATTTTCATATCTTAAAATTAGGTTTATTACAATTTGATAAATAATGACGTCAGTTACATACAGATTTGTTTGACGTTAGGCTTTATGAACTCTGTACACAGTTGATTGAACAATACATTGTTCCTTTTAGACATTTTAATTTGCGCATGTACTAATACAGTATTTGCATAAATGAATACAAAGGACAGTTATGTAGTAAAGACACATACAGGCATATTCTTATATTTACACGTTATATTCATGACAAACAGATCTACAAACTGGTATCCAAGTACATTGCATCTATAGGGTTATCAATCCACAATGGTGTTTAAGTTGGTTTTTCATTAAGGTTTTGACTAGTACTACATTTACTAATCTAAAACAACTATTATGGGAATTTTACTAGGAAATTTTTTCATTTAAATTGCAAATTTTCGGAGAAAACTGTTCTTCTTCAGGCTGTCTTGTTGTTGTCACTTATTCCTGTCACTATCGCGGTTATGGTTAACCTTGACGGTTACGATTAACCTTGATGGTTTAGGTTATTTTTCAACAAATCCTGCCAGATGTTAGGCAGGGAAAATCCTTTGCAGTCATTGATAATGGAATTTTAATTTTTCTCAATCTCTATTCCTTCTTTCAGCTTTCTTTTTTGAAAATTGCTTTGGAAACTGATGACTTTAAGGGAATTCCAATCCATGCTGTGCCCAGTTTCTCTAACATGCCTATCTAATCCAGTCTTGTTGGAGCAATTTTTTATACCTGCTTTATGCTCTGCTATACGAGTTTCTAGTCTGCGACCTGTTTCACCTATGTAAGATAGTCCACAACTACATTTTACTTCATAGACTACTCCTTGCATTTTTAAAATATCTTCTTCTCTTTGAACTATTTTAGGGAAATTTTTTTTTAACTTTGTTCTCTAAACTTGGAGCTAGCCTAATATTGTACTTCTTACTAATTCTCTTTAAAGACTCAAGTAAACCTTAGTGATAAGAAATTTTTCTAGTGAATTTTACTTGTTGCTTTTGCAGGTTCCTAGTAAAATTCCCATAATAGTTGTTTTAGATTAGTAATTGAATTAAGAAACTAGGAAGCCATTTCTCAACATGAGCTTTATTCAAAGAATTAGTACTACATTTCACATAGGGTTGAGTGAGGCTTTTCTTGTTTTCACATTCACTAACTTGTGTGCTATTTCATTTTACATTCTACTGAGCACTGTGTTGTCAGTGTTTCCTCAACTTTTGCGGTCGTTTCTTATTTCTAATTTTTGGATATTTACCTACTTTTCACATTTTTAGTAAAATTATGTCAAAAACTGGAAGTGCTGCTTTTGAAAGATGATACTGCTTCCTCATAATTAAGGTATCAGAAAAAAAAAATTTTGAATAGAAGTGGAAGCTTGAACTTAATGGGCATCATTTCAAATCTCAGACCCCCCACCCAGAGAAGAAACACTTGCTTTGACCCTGATTCTGAATGAATCATTCTAGAACATTAACGAATATCATCAATATTTCTAAAATATATTTAATTTTCCTGTATGGGATGTTTTAGAAATGACTTCAGTGATTAACGTGGTCCTTCCCTTGGTGTGTTGCCACAAGGAAACCATTTTGGAACACAAAAACCTTTTGAAATGCTATTAAATAGTTGTATTTATAATATCTTGGGAATACCTGAAGATAGTGAAACAATTTTTCATTGATGTACAAATCAGGTGTTTAGTGACAATGGGCAAAAAAAAAAAAAAAAAAAAACTTTGATGAAAGGAACACGGCAGAATCCCTAAATTTCTCAAAAAACAATTTCACCGTATCATTTTGTACCAATTTGTGCACTATCATCTTAAAACAGAAATGCAAAACATGTAAAAAATTTGTATCTTTTAACTTAAAAAAGAATTGGTTTCTGATGTATCTTAAAATATAAATTTTCCTGGGCATTCCAGTTTTACTATCTGGGTACGTAAATAATTTGTGTACATACCCAGCTGGGCATGTGATATTTCAGATATTTTTCAAGTCCTGTTTAAAGTGACACAGGTAAAGATTTCACTCACAGAAATTTAGAATGTAATCGATTTTTTTTTTCATTTAACATTAATTACGTTACAAAGAAAAGAAACTGTACATGATATAGTTTCTTGTCATTTTCATGGCCAGCTTTTACCAGATTCAGTAAAAAAAAAGAGTAACAGTAGAAGCTCGTTATAACAAAATTCAAGGCGGACAGAAAAAATTCTGCAGCAATATAATTTCTTTAAAACATTACGAAATTTTCATTGAAAAGTTAGTATGTACTACAGAAATTTTCGTTATGCATAAGATTGCAATGCTATAATTGTGAAATAGTGCCCATAGAGATAAGCAAAGGTAATTTTTTTTTTGTAATGGGAAGTTTTTGCTAAAGTAATAATAAAGAAATAAATGTTTTAATTAATCTATACGTATGAAATCATGTACTGTACATATTTTTACTTATATGTATCAGGGTATCATGTTCGTGATGCCCGGGACATGTGAATCATTGGCCTAGGCTGGTAAACAAAAAATCTAGTTGCCCAGACTGGGCAATTAAATTTTAAAATAAAGTTCAGAATAGAATTTTCTACTACAAGAAAAATGGACAGTCTTCTCATGGCATGCTACTTTTCACTTGCCAATCACTGGAAGTTTTAGTATTGTTACGGAGTGCCAAGCACAGAAGAATATCCCTTCTTTAATTATATTATGCTCTAGGTCCAGAAATTAGAAGCATATATAATTTTGCTCCAAATGTTGTTTAAAGCCAGTGACTGAATGCATGCCTCTGATGGAACTAGCAGCAGGTGTTTATTGACAAAGGGTGAAAACTTCCACAAAAGGAACCTGGCAGATTACTACATTTCTCAAATACTAATCTCAGCATCATCATCACGCATTTATGCACTGAACATTTTAAATATAGACCCTTAAAACGAAAATGCAAAATATGTAAAAAAAGTGAGGGTTCTGATTTGTTATCTTAAAAGATAAATTTTCCATGGCACACACATACAACCAGCTTTACCTAATAATTTATATACCCCGGGCATCTCAGGCACAGTATTTTCCAAGCCCTGATTATTAACAATTCCTAAGCGATTTTTGCAGTACTTAGCCTCAGTCCCATACATATAAATAGCTACAACTTTGAGAATCTATATACTAATCTTCCACTTTTGGTTATATAGTTATTTTAAGAAGAGTGATATATAGTTATTTTATAGCTACCAGTGTGTGTATACATATTGAGGAAACACGATGCTGTCACCCCTCTTGCTAGTAAACAAACCACCGCTTGATAGGGCATCAGTGCACTCATATTGATGGTAATATGATATCACTAAGGATAAACATCGTGAAAAAGAGGGTTCATAGTGGGGTGCCCAATGCATGGGTCATCATCACCGAGATGGTGGAGCTCATGCAAATGGCGAAATAAAAACAAAGAGGAACAGATTCATATCTCGCTGAATTCATGTGGAGATTTCAGTGTTGGTTTTTATTTTTATTTTTGCAGCCTTTTCAACACTGTATTTATCACCTAAATCACCATTTCTTATACATCAGCGTCATTTCTATTTTAACTAAAGCAATTACATTATTAATCGTTCTTACATAGTTTGTAGTTTTTCACTTAGTATTTGCTCTATAGCGTCTAGTTATATTTCAGCGTTGGTTTTTTTTACTTTTGCAGCCTTTTCTACATGCTATTTAACACCCAAATCATCTCAGTTTCTTGTATTTCAGGATCATTTCTATTTTTAAGTAAAGCGATCGTGTTATTTACCGCTTGCATTATTTATTTTAAAATTTTTCTTGCTCCATGCTACCTCCAGGGATGTGGGGGGGCGATACTTTTTTTTGGACCAAAAATGTAGTGTATGATCACCTTTTAGCAGTATTTAGGTATCCATTCGTTTTTTCCAGGAGATTGAGAACCACACCAGCACCTTGGATCACTTGATCTCATTTTCAAGGCTTTTCACCTCCAAGGGCCCCCCTCAAGGAGTTTATTGGGGGGGGGGGGGTGTTGAGGATTTTCTTGCACAAAAAATGTAGTGTATGATCTCTTTCACCTTTTGGTAGTATTTAGGTCTCCTTAGTCCTTTTGTTTTATTTTCAGGAGTTAGAGCATACAAGGACCTTGAACCACTTGATCTCAATCTCAAGGCTTTTCCCTCCAGAAGTTTATTGGGGGTCGGGGGCATTTTTTTTTTTTTTTTTTTTTTTTTTGGGACCTGAAGGGTATGATCTCCTTCATATATTTTGTTAACCAAGCAAAATAGCATTTTAAGTCTGTCTCCACAACAATCCGCAAAATGGCTTGCCACTGTAACTGCAACACCTAGTGTGGAAACATTGTCAATCTGAAAATAAAACAGAAATTCTACCATCCCAAGAAGGGATACCGACTTTGGTTAACGTGTACTTTAGCGTCCTAAATTATTTCGTCGGAAAAATTTAACTGTGTGGGAAAAGTGCGACATACAATTTTTTAAGCATGCAAAATAATGGGGAAAGGTGTGAAAAAAATAGAACTTTTAGATAAAAGGAAAGAATTTTTCCGAAGTATTTACTTGTCAGTACAATGGTTTGCAGCAGTTCGTGCGGGAGGGTGAAGCGATGCTAACGGACACGACATCGAGGTTTCGTGCATCGGAAGGGAGTAACAGTTGGTAGTGAATGCACGGAAGAATACAAGAGTGGCTGATATTTTTTTCGGAGAAGTGTGATGCATCATGTAATTGTGTGCAAGTAGAAAGAAGTAGTTCAGATGTTTTATTAATTTTTGAGAAAGAAATGTGCAAAATGTCATTATTAGTTTCACAATGTTTCCGAATGCAAAGAAATGTAGATGTTTTCATGTACCACAGAAGTGCCCAGTATGAACTTTAGGTTCCAGTTGAATGACAAGTTTTGATTATGGTTTTGAAGATGTACAGGGTAGTAGATTTGTTCAACCAATTCATTTGTATTTGTGCTTTTATTTCGTACATCGTAGCTCACATTTTCCCCTCCTGAAACGGGTCTTTTTGAAAATGAAGGAGTTTCTTTAATTCAAAAATCGTAGTATGGCAGGGAGCCCAAGAGCTTGTTGTCATATTGTTCCGGAAAATGAAATTTTAAGCCCTAACGAAATCCAAAATGAAGTATGAAGACTTGTGACTTTGGAAAGAGCCATTAACGCTGTTGAAAAAGCTACTAACACCACTAACAATGCTGCATAAAGCGGACCTCTTTCCTTCAGTGTATTCCTACAAGACGCTTGTGTGACTACGTACTGCTCAACCACTTCCTGTTGTATTCTTCCGCCTGTAACTTGCCCTTCTCAACGAAGCTTCCATTCACTGGCTTACACCTTGACGCTGTTGCCGCTCTGTTGTCCTAGGCCTATCGCACATACTCTTCCAAACCATCACACTCCCAGGTAAATACTTCAATGAAATTATTTCCTGTTCTCTACAAATACTATATTTTTGCACCTTTCCCCATTATTTTGCATGCTTAAAAAATTGTACATCACACTTTTCCCACACAGTTAAATTTTTCCGTTGAAATAATTTAGGACGCTAAGGTACACATTTACCCAAACTTTATTCATCCATACGAATCCCATGATTTGGTGAAAAGAAATTTCTAAATTTAATGGCTTTACAACTGAGCCTGCCTCTGAACTAGCAATACTTTTGCTGCCAAGTCCTGCCAGCTCAGCTTCAGTTGAAAGCTTTTTCTATGGATTTATACACTCTAAGCTCAGGAATCATTTAGGTGTCAACAAATGTGCTATCGGATGCTACGAGGGAAAAATGAACCAGACTACTGGTTCTGCAATTCATTGGCAGTTGCATAATTTTAGATCAATGAAGTCAATTCTGTACAAAACAAAAATCTTAACGAATAAAATTTTTTGACACTTTTCCACTCTTAATAATTGTAATAAAATAATTATAAAAATAAAGACTAATATTGCAGTTTGCTTGAAGTCAAGTTTCTTACTATTTTATATATCTGTTAATGCTTACAAATTGTTTAAAAGCATGTTATATGTTTCTGACAGTTTTTCATGGTTTAAACCAGTTTTAAATGCTCGTGTTAAAATCGCTAAAACCCCAACCCTGGTTCACCGTCTCAAAAGTGGGCCAAATAATGCTGAAACGATTGGGCCTGCATATCAGAAAGAGTTTATCTTAAGCAATCATTTAGGGGATGATTAGGAGGCATTTGTTTTAAGCCTTGTTATTCAAAGTGCTCATTAGGAAGATAAAATAGACAACAGTTCTCTTTGACTGATTGCCTGCTGAAAGGGCTACGAACCTAATATAGAAAATGTTTTGAGTCGCATGTTTCTATAGATAACTCCAAATATTGATGAGCTTTGCAAAGCTCATACATCTCATTGATACTAAATGAGACTTTATCAGTTTTATTTGATTTTTCTAGCCATTCATGCAATTTCTGTAACATCAATGTATGCAATTTTTGCAAATATACATGTGTGTATTTGTATTTTTATACCCACATACATACACACATAAATCCAGTGTGATAAACTTTTCATTTAGTAAAAAGGTATCTCTCTAATACACAAGCGGAAGCAGTGTTTTCAGCTAAAATATTCCCAAGGGGTACTTTAAGAAAAAAGTTTGAGAACCACTGTTATACACACAATGTACTCAGATGCAAGTTCATGAGCTGTTTGACTATTTGCTCTTCATTAATATAACATAAATAAAAGAATATGTCTGTACATATCTTCTGTACTCCATAGCTAACCTTTGTATTCAACCGTGCAAATCATTGGCGCACCCACGGGGGGGGGGGGGCTTAAGCCTACTCCAAGGAGCTTAAGAACGATGTACGTTACAAATTAAACCTTCAAAATTATTAATTTACATGTTCAAAAAATTACATAGTGTCTGACATGGTGTCTTCTTCCCAAAGCTTCAAAGAGATTAAAAGCAACGTACGTCACAAATTAAACATTAAAAAATATTACAGGGTGTTTCAGAAAATTTTGTATCATTTGAGATGTAAATATCTAACTAAATAGTCTACGCAAATAAAACTAAACAGGCTTGATATTGAGCAAAATAAGATTTATTCATCAAAATTTTAATGAGAAATTCAAAGGTATGTGGATTTCATGAATGATTTCACAAGTACATACATGAAAAACTACCGAAATGACACAATAACTATTTTAACTCCAATGTTAAAATATTTAATATATACATTTAAAAAGATGATATAATAAAATATGTACCATGACATCTTTCGGTACCCAAAGTGGGTACCAAAAGAGAGGATTCGTGTACCTGTTGTACTGGAACACTCGAGAACAGATACAACATCTAAAAAAGGCATGGTAAAGGGTTGTGTAATTGGAAAAATTGATTTAATTCGATCCAGTTCTTGAGTGAAATTGGTAACAGAAAAAGTTGAGTTATTAATGAGAGGTCGAAAATATTGAGCTAAGGCTTTTTCCAGTGGGCAGGTGGGATGCTATGTTGAGCAGCAGCTAATAATCTAAGGGGGTATCCAGTCTTATGTAACTTTAGTTTTCCAAATAATTCTGAGACTCTAGGTCCTGATGGGTTAAACAATTTTGAAGTAATGGAAGTGGGAAGTAGTGAATGATTTTTTTAATCTGTTAACAGCTATAATTGTTGCAGGGACTGGGTCTTTAGGGATAACACAGTGTGGTATGGATTCAATAGAAAGTTTCATTTTGTCAACATATTAATTACCCTTTGATTTCTAACTGGAGTTGAATTCACTGGTAACCGAGATAAAACCACTAAATTAATCTTTTCTTTTGTACCATCCAGTATTTTGCTGCTTCACAAAAACAAACTTCACCATTCAATTTGATTGCAGTCCAAAAATGATTGTTTTAAGCACGGATGATAATGCTTCGTGATTTTCAGAAGTTTAAAATTGACTTACCAAGCTACATATTCTTTTTTGTTGTTGTTGTTTATTTTCCCCCTCATTTCACTTTCATTATATTCTTATTTTTTGTTCTTAATATCTTGTGATTAGTGAAAAAGAGAGACTCGATACTTTATAAGAATTTTTCCTAACGAAATGCATGTTTCTAACAGTCTCTTCAAAACCAACCAATCTTTATAGTAAGCATTTAATTTGATGGCCAACAAATTAGCCTCTATTCATAATAACTATCTGTGGGGACTGGTCCGCAGAAAATATCGAAAGTTCTACCGGGTTGTGTAATATTTGTAATTGTTTGATTTCTTCTCTATTGTTTAAAGTTTCTTCATTATGAATACCATAGTTCTTAGAGTTCAAAGTTTTAAAAAGTTCATACCTGGTCTGTTGTTGAATTGCAGGTGGAAAGGTTCCAACAATTTTCTCTAGTTGAAGCACAATATTGAAGTCTTTGTATTTATCCTGTGGGTACGCAAACTTTAGGTACGCTATCCTGCTACAATTACAGCTGTTAACAGAAAAAAAAATCATTCACTACTTCCTACTTCCATTACTTCAAAATTGTTTAACCTATCAGGACCTAGAGTCTCAGAATTATTTGGAAAACTAAATTTACATAAGACTGGACACCCCCTTAGATTATTAGTTGCTGCTCAACATAGCATCCCACCTGCCCACTGGAAAAAGCCTTAGCTCAATATTTTCGACCTCTCATTAATAACTCAACTTTTTCTGTTACCAATTCCACTCAAGTACTGAATCAAATTAAATCAATTTCTCCAATTACACAACCCTTTACCCATACTTTCCTTAGATGTTGTATCTCTATTCCCGAGTGTTCCAGTACATCAGGTACATGACATCATAAAATCATCTCTTTTGACATTGGGCACCCCATTTCCTGGGGTGAAAGCTGTATTACAAGCACTATCTCTAGTTTACAAGAGATCTTACTTTAAGTTCAATGTGATAATATATCAGCAATGTGAAGGGCACCAATGGGATCTCCCCTTTCCCCAAACATTGCAGAAATCTGCTTTCAAGAATCGGAAAACAAAGTTCTTCAGTCAACTAGTTACAGACCTATATTATATCTCAGATATGTAGATGATATTTTGGTACTCTGGAACCATCCTTTGGAATACCTATCAACATTTGTATCTGAGTTATCAAATGTATTTAACACTAAAGTGTACTGCAGAATATGTCACACTCCTGCCAAGCACAATGCAGCTTGTCCCTCATTTGCTCAAATGTGGCATGGGGATTTTCTTTGCCCCAAATGAGAACAATATGCTTGTTGATTTTGCCATCCGTATGAAATGTGGTTTCCTCACTGAAAACGATGATTTTCAAACTCTTCTTTTTCAAGTTTCTCTGACACAGAATTGCTTACGCTTTTGCTTGTAGGGTGTCATTCGAAAGCATTCCCTTGCAACACGCCAAACTGTTGTTGGAGGAATCTGGGTTTCCAGACTTGCTCTTCTTATGGATTTCCTGGGGCTTTGCAGAAATGTTTCCCGAACCTGCACGACCATCTCTTCCGCTACTGAGCACATCAGGGACAAGCTGCATTGTGTTTGACAGAAGCTGGACTACGGACTTAACATGTACTTTGTCACAGGCGGTGCGCATATTGAAAACTTGTGAAATCGTTCATGAAACCACATAACTTTGAATTTTTCATTCAAATTTTGACAAATAAATTTTATTTTGCTCAACACTAAGCCTGTTTAGTTTCTTTTGCCTAGACGATTTAGTTACTCAGATATTTACATCTCAAATGATATCAAATTTTCTGAAACACCCTGCATTTTACATGTTCAAAAAATTACATAGTGTCTTTTTCCCAAAGAGATTAAGAGCGACGTACATCACAAATTGTGGTGCCTTCGCGTAGTTGTTTTACGTAGACAAATTCAGAATGCGAAAAAAACAAAAAGAAAAGAAAAAGAAATCTGTCAAATCTAGCTGCTGTTCTATAAAGCAGAGGTGAATGCCTCCCCAATCTCAGGATAACAAGTTAAGTGCCTGTAGGATTCAGTCAGGGCTGAATACAGGGGCGTATATTGAATGTTTTTTCGGGGAAGAGGAGGTTCTTTGACGAAAAATGGAAGTTTTTGTAATCCACCAGGACAAAATAAAAGTTAATGAAAAAATTTAAAGCATTTTTTCTAATGCTTATAAAAAACATTCAAAAATATTATTTTACATGTTCAAAAAATTACATAGTGTCTTCTTCCCAAGGCCCCAAAGAGATTAAGAGCGACGTACGCCACAACCAAGAAAAGTAAAGCAAGTATATACCTGGCTTGCACATAAAAGTAAAGCCCTGTATCACATTTGATAGTAAAACATATGCATATTTTAGAATAATATACCCACCCCAGAGTCAAAGGAATCTTTAACAATACAACTCACTACATTGATTTTCCCGTGGCAAAGCATTAAGTGGTTGTTTGTTATGAGATAACCATGTCAAAATTCAGCGAACTAATGCTGTTCCCAAACATAACGATTAAAACTAGGCTTTATTTCAAATCGCATGCTTTTGCTTGTGCCATTTTGGAGGTACATTTCGCCAGCCCCCCACCCCGGCAATTTCAAAATTCAACAGTGCCATTCGTTTGTGCTATGTTTGTGCTGGTTTGTGCCGCAAACCGTGTCGTAGGTGCTAGCATAGTTTTTGAGATATTCAAAATATAAATGGGGGGGGGGGTGATGGTCAGCCCCCCACCCCGGCAAATTCAAAATCCAACAATGTCATACGTTTGTGCTAGCTTAGTTTTTGAGATATTCAAAATATAAATGGGGGAGTCAGCCCCCCACCCCGGCAAATTCAAAATTTAACAATGTCATTCGTTTGTGCTGGTTTGTGCCGTAAACCGTGTCGTTTGTACTACCATAGTTTTTAAGATATTCAAAATATAAATTGGGGAGGCTGGGGAAATTTGTGAGGCCCCCACCCCGGCAAATTCAAAATCCAACAGTGCCATTCATTTGTGCTACGTTTGTGCTAGCATAGTTTTTGAGATATTCAAAATATAAGTTGGGGGGGGGATGGTCAGCCCCCCACCCCGACAAATTCAAAATCCAACAATGTCACTCGTTTGTGCTGGTTTGTGCCGCAAACCGTGTCGTTTGTGCTAGCTTAGTTTTTGAGATATTCAAAATGTAAGTTAGGGGGGGGATGCTCAGCCCCACACGCTGGCAAATTCAAAATTCAACAGTACCATTCGTTTGTCTTACGTTTGTGCTGGTTTGTGCCACAAACCATGTCGTTTGTGCTAGCTTAGTTTTCGAGATATTAAGTACCAAAATTTTGTTGTCAATCATTTCTTCAGCCCCGCCCTCCCCCCACCCCACTCGCAAATTCAAAATTTAGCATAGCCATTCGTTTGTGCTGGTTTGTGCCGGAAACCCTGTCGTTTGTGCTAGCTTAGCTTCTGAGTTATTAAATACCCAAATTTCGGTGTGGACCATATCCCCAGCCTGTTTTGAATATAACCTAAATTTGGCGGGTTGGGAGAATGCCCTCCCCCCATCCCACAAGTTCAAAATTCAACACAGCCATTCATTTGTGCTGGTTTGTGCCACAAAACGTGTCGTTTGTGGTAGCTTAGTCTTCGAGATATTTCTGCGAACAAGCCTTTCTTTAATAATAAACAGATCATGATTCTCCAGTGAGCACGAGGTCATAAATGATGCACTGTGGATCAATGGCATTAGATCATCTGGAGTGACGAAAGAATTTGATTCATAACAAAAGGAGGACATTTGTACGTATGACGCTGACAACATGATCCGAACGCTACTGTACCTACATTCAAACAGTAAAGCATGCTACTGCCGTTATGATGTGGGGTTGCATCTCAGCTCATAGAGTGGGTAGACTGTGCAACATTGAAGGTAAGAGAGAGAGAGATATTTCCTATCTGAGGTTGAGAGACCCGAACCCTCAGCGCTCTGCGCCTTTTGTCAGGTGAAAAAGAAGAAGATAAGATATTTGGGAACAGATTTCCCTGATAGAATAGTACGAAAGAAAAGTATGGAAATATTAGAGGAGAAGGAGTAGACGGTTACCCGTTAAGAAGTGAAGTTGTAAGCTGCCCTACATACTTACCTGTAACAACAAGCCATTCCAAGCGATATCTCTCTCCGCAGAATAATGCCCGGTACACCTGTGCCACAGATGAGTACAGGGGGAAAAGAAGGAAAGGGCACGGGAAAGGGGAACCTGAAAAAAAAAAAAAAAACATCACACACAGAATAAGTTTCCCAGAGAAAAATCGACGTTCAAACACCGGATAAGACAAAACTGGCCATTTGCTCAGTGTGTCTCACGGGTTCGCTATTGCTTCGTTACTCGCCAGCCAATGAGAGAAAAGATTTTTCCCCATTGGTTTAAAGGATTTTTTCTCAGGTTTACTTTTGTTGATTCTTGCCAGGCATGTCAGAGTAACCATAGCTGAGGTGGTGTGATCACAATATTACACCGATCGAGGTTTAAGATACTCATTTTGAGTAAACAACCAAAAAATAAAAAAAAGCCACAATCAGGGTTTTTATTCCTTATTTAGGGAGCCAGTAGTATAAGGGCCAATCATTTTTTTCTTCGCTACTTGTCTGCTTGTTGCACAATTATGTGCAACAGCGGAAAAAAATTAGTCCTGTTTTGTTTATTTATTATTATTATTATTTATTTTTTGTCAGAACTAATGCGTAAGAAAAAAAAATTAATTTAAAAGACAAGACCAACAACACCTTATTAGTTAGGGGGAGAGATATTCAGTACAAAAAAGAAAAATCTTTTATGCAACATTTTGCTCGGCCCTTAAAAAGGCCCTTTTTTTCCCCCAAAAAAACTAATATTCAATTTTTTGCTTTCCTTCCCACGTGAGAGGAATAACTTCAATTTAGTCCCAGTTATTTTTTATTTTATTGGAAGTATAAATGTGAACTGGATTCTTTTCAGGAATTTTATTTAAAATAGCCTTCGGTCTTTTAAATTTGTCAGTATCATTAACAACATAATTAAGGGCCTCCCTGACAAGAAGATTGGGATGTTTCTTGGCTTTCTCGTAATACCTTTGCGCTAGATCATACATAGTATAATGTATGGAGCTGATATTTAGCATACTACGGATAGCATTATTGGATGTTTCTCCATCTAGTCCTACCATCATACGAAGAGTTTTATTTTGAAACGAGGTAATATTATTTTTTTGCTGCTTTCTGCAGTTACCCCAGATAGGACAGCCATAGGTAATCACCGGGCTGAAGCATGCTTTCCATAACAAGGTTTTATTTTTTTTTGCTAAGCCTTTTATTTTTAATTATGGGTTGGAGACATCCTCTTAATTTAAGAGCTTTAGCCAGGGTTTCCTTAATATGCTTGTTCCAATTCAAATTATGATCCATAATGAGGCCTAAATATTTGACATCCTTTACCCAAGGTATTTTTTACCATACAATTCAATTTCAAAGTCAGGATTGTAATTGTCTGTTTTACGGGAGAACAGAATTGCTTGTGTCTTGTCAGTATTAATTTTAATTTTCCAGTCTAGGAAGTAATTCTCCAGTTTTTCCACATAGTATTGCAACATAAATGTTGCTCGATTTTTATTCATGGAAGTATAGGCCAGTGCAGTGTCGTCAGCATAAAGTGCTGTAGTCAGATTCCTGTTGTTAAAATTCGGAAAATCTGAAGTAAAAATAGAGTATAGTGTAGGAGCAAGTACACTGCCTTGTGGAACACCGGCTTCAATTATTTTTTTTTGAAGATTTCTTCCCATTAATTTTTGCACAAAATGTTGTGTTTTCAAGATAGGATTTGATTATATGAATAATCCACGGTGGGAAGTCATGTGCTATTAGTTTGTAGATAATTGCCTCATGTGGACATTTATCAAAAGCCTTAGCTACATCCAGGAAAATAGCCGCTGTGTGCTTTTTATTCATTATTCCTTCTGCCCATTTTTCAGTAACTCTCGAGAGCTGGTGCACCGTGGAGTGTTTGTCACGAAAACCTCCTTGAATAAATGGAATAACTGGGTATTCTTCACAGAACTGTTGCATCCTAACAAGTATAATTCTTTCAAAGATTTTTCCCATGGTTAGGAGCAACGAAATCTGTCAGTGATTTTCAGGAATTGCCGGGTTTTTACCTGGCTTGGGTAATAATATTACCTCTGCTGTCTTCCAATCATCCGGGAAATAATTTAATTTAATGGCACAATTGTATATTTTAGTAAGGGTTTGCACATACCCTTCCGGTAATGTTTTCAGAATTTTATTATTTATGCCATCTTTGCCCGGTGCCTTTTTATTTTTAAGATTATTAATGTGAAACCTAACTTCTCTTTCACTGATGGGTTGTGGTTTTTCAAAGTCAGGAGGAACAAACATTTTTTTTTTGGCCCCTAAAAGGGCTTTTTTTATTTCTTATCTTTCCAGTTTCTGGTGTTCCGGACCCGTAAGAGGCCGTAGCTTTTACTACTTTTGGCTGCTGTTTTCTATGCCTTGTGCTTTTATACTTCCAAAAATAAAAATCAAGCAACTTTCATGTTGCAACATTATGTTGAACAACTTGAGAAATATTTCTTAGATTGGAAAATCAAAATCAATACTGAAAAAACTCAAGCAATTCTATTTTCTAGGATTAAATGCAATCACAATCCAGACTTTGAAATAGAAATGTATAAAAAAAAAAATACCTTTGGTAAATGATGTTAAATATTTAGGACTTTTTATGGACCACAACCTTAACTGGAACAAGCATATTAAAGAAACTCTGTCCAAATCTCTTAAGATCAGAGGAAGTCTCCAGCCAATAATAAAAAATAAAAGGCTTAGCAGGAAAAACAAAACTTTGATATGGAAAGCCAGTATCAGCCCTGTTATTACTTATGCCTGTCCTATCTGGGGTAACTGCAACAAACAGCAGAAAAATAAGATTATCTCATTTCAAAATAAAACCCTACGTTATATGGTTGGACTTGATGGAAGAACTTCAAACCATGCTATCCAAAGCATGCTAAATATTAATTCTATCCATTACACGATGTATGACTTAGCAAATAGATACTATGAAAAAGCTAAGATTCATCCTAATCCTCTAGTCAGAGAGGCCATTAACTATACTGTCAATGAAACTGACAGTTATAAAAGGCCAAAAGCTATCTTGAATAAAGTTCCAGAAATGAACCCAATTCACAGCTACCCTAGCAAAAAAAAATAACAATAATTGGGACTAGTGTTTGGAGGGTATTCTTCACCTAAGAAGAATTTTAGTTTAAAAAAAGGGGGCTCTTTTAAGAGCCGTACTCTGATTTGCAAATATACTTCACACGTGAAGAAATCTTGTTAAATTGAAAAAAAAAAAAAAAAGGCTCTTTTAAGGGCCGTACCCTGTTTTGCAAATATACTTCACACTTGTGAAGAAATTGTGTTAAAAAAAGGGGGGGTATCTCTTTTAAGGGCCGTCTTCTGTTTTGCAAATATACTTCACACATATGAAGAAATCTTGTTGAAAAAAAAAAAAAAAAAAAAAAAAAGAAGAGGGCTCTTTTAAAGCCGTACCCTGTTTTGCAAATATACTTCACACTTGTGAAGAAATCGTGTTAAATAAAAAAAAAGGGGGGGAGGCTCTTTTAAGGGGGCCGTCTTCTGTTTTGCAAATATACTTCACACATGTGAAGAAATCTTGTTAAAAAAAAAGAAAAAGGGCACTTTTAGGAGCTGAACTTGTTTTGCAAAGAGAAATACTGCAGTCCACATATATGAGACTGGCCCAGAAACACGGTACTATGATTTAAAAAAATACTTGTGAAGAAATCGTGTTAAATAAAAAAAGGGGGGGGGGCTCTTTTAAGGGCCGTCTTCTGTTTTGCAAATATACTTCACACATGTGAAGAAATCTTATTATAAAAAAAAAGTGAAACACAAGGATACACAAAATACAAACAGCAAGCTGTGCAGTATTGCATCGGTCCAAAAAACAACGACATGGGACGAGCAAAAAATACATGACGTCAAAGAATGTGAAAATGCAAGACAGAAATAAGGTATAAATTAAAAGATGCAACACAATGCAGCAAGAAAAAACAAAGAACAATGTATCGCAGGGCAATACCTCTCGTATTGCTCCTAGAGAACAAATACACGGTGCGCAATTATACGACTGTTATTCATGCCAATTACCACGGAATGTTCGTATTTTCTACCGATTTAGTTGTCTAACTACAGATTCTACGAATTTTCATTTTGTTTAAAAAAAAAATTGTTTTGCTATGATTTTTTGATATACATAAGATTCTTAAGCGGATTCATGGAACTCTCCGGGTTTTTTTTTTTTTTTTTGGTTTTTTTAGTTATTTAGATCGCTATCATGATTGATGCAAAACTGAAGAGAATTTGGGGGTTGGGTCATTTTCCGTCTGGGGACGGTATTTCGTGTTTCAAAGCTTTCGAAAACAGTAGTTAAATGGAGTAAAAAGAATTTGCCCTAATCATAATTTTTTTTTTCTCCGGATGTTGCGTTTGTGTCTAGTATTCTTGTTAAATATCATTTTATGGCATATATGTTCGTATTTCAGCTTGGAATTGTAGGCAAGAATTTGTGGAAACTGAAGTTAGACGCCGCGAAAATTGCCTCCTAATCTTTAGGCTTGAGGTTCTTCCGCGAATTCGAGAAATTCCGCCTTTTTCGTTATGTTGGCCACTCAGGAGATCGATGCGCAAGTAAACAGAATTGTGTGGAGGAGGGGGTGGGGCGAGATAAATGTTCGTCAGAGGACGGAAACTTTCGAAAACGGAAAGTCGACGGAGTTCAGATTTTCTCCGTAATCGTAATTTCTTTTTTCTCGCGATGTTGCTTGTGTCTAGTTTTTTTAAGTAATATTTTACTGAATAAATTTTTGCATTTCACCTTGAAAATAGGATAAAAATTTCCAAAACCGGAAGTCGGACGGAATTCCCGTAATCGCTATTGCCCCCCCCCCCCCTCCCCTCCCGTGATGTTCCTACTCTCCGGCGTTGTTAAATATCCCCCCGCCCCATAAGTTTTTGCATTTAATCTTGATAAGGAAGAAGGAAATTCCTGAAAACGGAAGTGACGAAGTTGAAAAATTTGTGAAAATTGCTGCATGGTGTTCAAAAGTATTAATATTCCCAAAGTTACACCATTTATCTGAAACAATTGAAGCTTTGATATCATGCGCTCATGGTCCTCAGGCTGATGGTTGTTATCAGAGGGTACAAAAATCAAGAAAAGGAAGAATACAACAATGAAGAAATAGGGAGAGAATGATAGCAGCAGAAAGAAAAATTAAGCAGTCGATGCTGTGCAGTTGCAGAGTCAACAAAAGACAGACTTTCAGTAATCTGCATTCTTGCTGTCTGTTTTGATTTTTCACCAGTTAAAATGTTCAGCTTCCCCCCCCCCCCCGTCTTTGGTCTCATCTTGTCTTAAACTGCAATTTTCGAGGCAGTATGACCATATGGTAAGGGGAGGTTCGTGCACTGCGCATTCACTTGCTTGGTTTTCCTGTCTGTCAGGCATTGTGGAATTCTGAACACATCTTACTGATTTTTACTGGTGGAAGTTTCGAACCTAAATCTTGCGATCATGCCCTCGCTGGGGAATCAATTTTGTGTTTCTCACGTGCTAAGTTTGTTTCATTGAATCCTTGTTTGTTGTAACGTTTTGTTGGGGCACATATTTGTTTTTTACAAAGAGATTGATCATTTTGTAAAATAGAGTATGTAGGCCATGCAATACTAGTTATTAGTAACAAATCTATTGCCAATGTTGGCAAATAGAGACTGTCTTTTTTTTTTTTTTTAATATCATGGCCTGAGACATGCCGCGGATTATACAAAGGAAGAAATTGTTTTTCTCAGAATTTCCCGATCTACAAATTATATGCTGCTGCGGATTATGTGTGGGATTATTTTTTCACACCCTTTGGATTACAGCCCTTGTGGATCTCATGAAGGAAAAATTATGGTACTTTGAATTAATATGTACAAAATAGGACATCCACAAGTAGTATTTTAATAAAATCGAAATCTGAAATTTTATTTATTTTGACATCATCTACTGAAAGAATAGAAAAAGAAAATTGTGAAGCAAATTGGAACTTTTTTTGCAATAAGTGGGTTTGGGTAAAAGAAAAAAAAATTGACAACAAATATGGTTTACCACTTTTCGTTCCAGCATCATAACCAAACACGTTTTTTTTTCATGCGTTATTGACCTCGTTTCACCTGACGCCTAAATTTTGGAGCTGGCTCCTAGATCTAGAACATATTTGTCTAGGCCTGCCCTTGGTATCCAATCTGGTACTTCAGCTGTTTTGGTTTGCGGTCAGTTCAAGCAGTATGTCGCCGCCCCGGTGGCGCAGTGGTCTAAGGCGTTGGCCTCTGATCATTCGTCCGTAAGGGGTCCGGGTTCGAATCCCGGTCAGGCATGGATGTTGTGTTTGTCTTACGGCACTGGCTCTCTCCCTTCCCTGGAACCAGTGACCCTAAATTAAGGACGGGCGACTGCTTATAGCCCATTGAGTTGCTCACGGCAGTCGTTAAACCTCCAATAAAAAAAAAAAAAAAAATCAAGCAGTATGTCCTGGCCGATGCCATCAACTGGTGTCATTTTCCCATTCCATGTATTCTCTTGCTGTCTTTCCCGGGTATGCCAAGCATGCATCTTCTCCATGCTTTTTTGAATTGTCTGTAGCCTCTGAATATGTTCCTTAATTAAAGTCCATGTCTCTGATCCACAAGTAACAAGTGGAAGTATGCAATGATTAAACACTTTTCTTTTAGGACATAAATGATGAATTGCTCTGGAAAATTGTAGTGTTTCTTCCAAAAGCACTCTCGCCAAGTTTTATACATCTTAATGCACATATAATCATTTTTTTTTACATACACTGAGTGCCTAATTTTTTTTAAAAAACCTGATTAGTAGATGAGCCTCCTTTCACCAATAATAGCGCTTAAATTTGTCTAGGAAGGGATTCAATTTTTAAGAGGGCTTCAAACTGCAAAATGTTAACTTTAGCTTCAAAATTTGTGTCGGGCACCCAAAACCACGTGTCTCAATTGAAAACCAAGCAAATGAGACCATAATTAAAGAAAATTGAAATTTTGACAGGCATCGAGACTTGTGAATTTATTTTGTTTTAATCATTTAGTATTTTCCAGTGTTGTTGCACTCGTAAAATAGAAGGTCCGTAACATGTGAGGTCTCCCAGATGCTCATTGTCTTGTTATACAGTTACATATTGAAGAGAAGGGTGTGTGCACACACATATTGACTTTTGTGACTGACTTTAAATTTTGCACTATGAAGCATATTCCCAGTTTTTATACCTCAGCTACTCAAGACCTTCCAGAGAAGTGTCCTGTTTACTCGTTCACATGCGTTCTCTAAATCTAGGACAGCCCAAACTTTTTGACCAACAAACAGATAGATACCTTTTCATCATCATACATAATACAAAATCTAGGTACTGCAGCCCTTGTGAGGCACAAGACCACTTGGTACATCCCACAGGTGCTCTGAAGTGAGACCTTGTAGACAATGACCTTTCCCTGGCACACTCAGCAGGCAGAAAGCACGACAGTTCTCAGAGGCAACTTTAGATCATTTGGAGCCCTAGGCGCTAAAAAGTTCAGGGGCCCCCTCCCCGTCTTATTGCCTCAGAAACTTTCTTCCGTCAGATTAATAAAAAGGGGAGGGGAAGTCAAAAAAAATGGTTTTACGCTTTTTAAAATGCCGTTCTATTTCGCTATTATTAGAACATTCTGTAAGAAACGGTGCTAGTGTAAGTGGTTTGTCTGTCCGTGCACACGAACTTTTTGTTTTTAAAGATATTTCAAAAATTATTTTTGTGGCTAATAGGAAATCATAGGGCATTAATTTTGGCACTTTAAATATCCATATACGTACTTCATGAATTTACGGCTAAGGGCTGTTTAAGTCGAATATTCCCCGCACGGGGATAACTGGTTTTCCAGTTATTTGGGGAGCGGCGCCCCCACGGCCCGAGCTGACCTTGTGACTGGTCAACATCTGATGTCATGCCACCGCTTGTTTTTTATTTTGGTGCTGTTGGTGTTTGCAGGGACGGCTGTTCATCCAGCTGTTGGGGAGTCGCGGCCCCACGATCCCGAGCTGGTCTTGTGTCTCGCTTTTTCGTTTTTATTTATTTTCTCCACTGGCTAGTTGCCCGTGTTGTATACTCTATCTAATCGCTACCACGCTATGTACTAACACCCCGGTCTTGTGGTTTTGTTACCCTCCACCACTAACTGTTTTATATTAACCGCTCAGTTCGTAGGTTGCTGAGATTCCGTTTAGGTTCCCTTCCAGGATTTGTCTTCTTTGGATTTCTTTTCTCCTTTTTAGCTGGTTTGGGTGCTAGAATTACCCGCATGTTTGCCGCGTGCGGAGACCCGTGAGGCGGAAATGGGATGTCTGGCGGCTGAGGTCGCAGGAGACCGGATAAGTGCCTCCTGTGTACCAACACTCCTCTTCGACCCCGGCTTCGCTGTAAACGGGAGGCTAGAGACTAACCCACCTCTAGTCAGAAGTCTTGTGCCAAGTTGTGTACAGGGCTTTAGCGGCTTTTTTGTCGTATAGCACGGCAGGGTAAGCCCGGGGGCTGTGGGATCATGCCAAAGGCGTTGGCATGACGGTACCCGGAGGCCGAAGTGTCCGCCGAGTGCGTGTGATCACAGCCAACGGACTATATCTGCAACGTATAAGCTCCAGAACTGTGTCCAGCGTCATTTTCTTGGCTTGCAGACCTCCAGTTCTCCCTTGTAGGGCTCGGTGGTGGGTGGAGTAGTCTGCAGACGAATCTTCCTCCTTTTTTCCATGGGTAAAAACAAGAACAAAAACTCCAAATTTAAGTCACCTGAGAAAATGATAGTTGACAACGACTCTCCTTCGTCTTCTCAACCTACCAAGTCTCATACCCTTAAACGGTCTTTAGACCTTGACCTGGACCAAGAATGTGGAACCTCTTCTTCGGCAGCTGTACCAGTCGCTCCGAAGCGTCGTCTCCCTCGATTGCTGTGACTACGCATGCTACACCCTTACTTGTAGAATCCATCGATCCGCATGAGAGACTGTCCACCAGATCTCCCTTTTTCATTTCTAAAGCTTTGGACGCTGCGGTTGGCCCCTTGAAGTCTGTGAGGAAGCTTCGCTCTGGGGACCTGTTTGTCCAAACTTGCAGTGTTTCTCAGAGTAACACTTTTCTGCACCTCACTAGTCTTCAAGGCATTCCTGTAAAAGTGACACCTCACCCGTTTCTTAACACCTCTCGGGGTGTTATTTCGGAGTTTGATCTCTTGCCATGCAGTGAAGACGAATTGGTGACTGAACTTGCTGATCAAGGTGTTATTGCTGCACGTCGTATGATGTTCCGGCGCGATGGTTCTTTGATTAAGTCTAAAAATGTAATCTTGACTTTTAACTCCCCGAAAGTTCCGACCGAAATCAAGGCTGGCTACTTGGTCTGTGGAGTTCGCCCGTACATTCCCAGTCCTCTGCGCTGTTTCAGGTGCCAGAGGTACGGGCATTCCCAACGTTTCTGTAAGAGTTCCGCTCGTTGCGCAAATTGTGGCTCCAGTGCACATGACGGGGATGGTTGCACTTTTGCGGCCTGCTGTGTTAACTGCGGTGAGGCCCATGCAGCTTACTCCCGCAACTGTATGAAATGGAAGGACGAGATGGCGATCCAGCGCCTCAAGACCCTGGAAGGCCTCTCGTACCCTGCTGCCAAGGCCAAGTTGGGTATTCCCAACAACCGACAGCGTACTTTTGCCGCAGTAGTTCAGTCTCTGCCACAACCCGTGCAGCCCTTTGTTCCGCGCCCTTTAGCTCTCGCCGCACTTGCCAAGCGATCTACAGCCGAACAAGCGACACAGGTGGATTTCCCCGAGCTCCAGGTTTTTCGAATAGCTGAGTCTGCGCCTTCTCTTTTGAAGACGACCGACTCTTCCAGTTCCCAGCAGAAAGCCTGCACGTGCTGGAGACCCGGCCCTCAATCCGCAAAGGTGTGCAGTGTCCATCCAAATGTCGCGGTCCACCTGGCCAACATTGCAACTGTCTCGGACTCAGCGAGGTCCCCACCCTCAACCAACATTATAGACGAACATAGGGAGGAGAGTGACAGTTCGTCCCCAGCCTCAACCAACATTGCAGAGGAACATGGGGGGGGGTGACAGTTCGTCCCCGCCCTCGGCCAGCATTGCCGAGGAGCGTGGAGGGGAGGAGAGTGACAGTTCGGCCCCCTCCTGGTGACTCATCCTATGTGTAGTTGTGTTCGATTTCGTAATGTGTTTTATCATTCTCATTCCTCAGTTTTACTTAATCGTCTTGTTTCTCACCATTGTACCATGTTTTTCATACTGTTTGTTTCATTGTCTTTTTTGGCCCTTCCTTCGTACTCATGGTTCGGTTTTTACTTGGTCAGCCAGATTTTGCGATTTATGCCCCGTGGTTTTTTTTTTTTTTTTTTTTTTTTTTTTTTGGTCTTGTACCTGGCGCTCTTTGGCCAACCATGGCCCTTGCGCCAATAAAATCTATTAACCAACCAACCAACCTAAGTCGAATATTAAAAAAATTAAACTTCTATTATGAAGAATTATTCAACTTAGAGGAAAAAAACAAAACAATTATGTGCCTCTCAGATTAGGCCTAATTATTCCTTCTCAAATATTTAAATTTTCCAATTAGTTTGTTAATTTCCTGCTACAGGTGCTAAGTCCAAAGAATTTGGTTTTCACAGATTTTTGAAACATTATTTTTGCGAATGGTAGGACATTAACATTCATTAAATTTTGCCCATTCAAAATTTCACTACTAGTTTATAAACTTCCCGCCAGGAGTTCTGAAAGCGGAAATTTAGTAAATTTTCGCTTTACGCATTGAAAAGACCATTTCAGTTACAGCAAAAGTTCTTTTTGAATTTGATACTTTAGGCAAAACAGGTTACTTTTGCAGCTTTTCATTTGCAAGTTACTTGACAAATTTAACGCTAAGAGCGCTCAGAATGGAATTTCTCTAAATTTATCGGTACGTTGCGTATTTGTCATAAAATTCGAATGCGTTTAATTTACAAAACGTGATTTTTCTATTGCTTCAGCTTTGGAAAATTATCTTGTTTTTACGTTATGAGCAAATTAGTAGGCAACGAGCATGATAACAAACAAAAATGAAATACTTGAAGACACAGGCAACTGAAAAAGTCCTCCACATTAGAAAATTCGTGTAAAATGCAATTTGTGCTCAGTACTTCACTTGGAAACGGTGGATGACTTTTCGTGGAGGAGTTTTCCTGTGACGAATAATTCCCTAAATCAAAGCGATTCAGTCATCCATGGTAGTGACGAATGCTATGGACCAAGAAAGCTGGACAATAAGCATTTCATCAGTCAGTGCAGGAAACAAGAATGTGCTTATTATTTTCATCGGAAAAATTGAGAAGGTCTGCATTTTTTTTATTCTGATAAAAAATGCGTCAGATTTTTTATACCTGCACTGCAGTTTTCAGAAACAGAAGCATAATAATTAAATGCAAAAGATCCGGTTTGAAAATGGAAAAGTAGGAACCACAGGTTTTTGGGTAAGAGTATCATTGAAACTCTGTATTGCTTTTTCGAAGGTTAGTTTTTTGTCAATTTAAGGAATAGAAAACGTGAGAGTACCTGATAATTTTCAGTATTAAACCAGGGGAGGATAAAGTAATATGAAAATGTTGTTGCAATACAATATAAATTATTTTAACAGTATTAAATAAGAAAAAGATAGTGTGATGTTCTCGATTTTTTTTATTTTTTTTTACTTTTTCAGCCTAAATATTAACTCTTTTGTTTTATGCTTGTTTAGAATGATTAGGCATCGGGAGAGATTTTACAAGCACTCTTCATCGCAACTGAGGGGTTCCTGCACAGATGTGTTCCCTTGGCTGGAAGTAGTATGAAAGCAATTTATAGCACAGCAGGCTAGTTTAAGAATTCGCTTTAAACAATGAAAAGTGTGGAATGCGTGAATGCTTCCTTTACCTACCACTGAAAGGAAAGCAATATTATTTTAACCGCCCCTTTCAAAATAAGTGCATCAATAAGAAATCGAAGATTCGGAGTATTAGCGACAGCAAGAAAAAATATAGGTTACTAATATGAGAAAGTAAAATATCAATTGACAATACAAAGCAGTCGCTTTAAGAATTGATTTGTTTCGGTCCGTGAAAACCAAAACAAAACTGGAAATCCAATTATACGTTTTCGGGACCCCTCAAGCTGTGGGGCCCTAGGCGCGCGCGCGCCTTGTGCTCCTAGTCGGAAATCCACCCCTGACAGTTCTTCCATCGAGTCTGATCACCTTTTTCCTTATGCAGTGGAACAGGCCTGCTCCATTTCAAATTGGGCAGAGACCTGTTGGGTGTCCCTCAGAAATCTTAAAGGAAATTTTATATATGTATATGTTTGTTTGTGTGTGTGTGTGTGTGTGTGTGTGTGTGTTGTGTGTGTATTTGAAAGCCGTAGTCATATGGTAACAAAATATTTTTTCTTTCTGGGAAAAAAATGTATATAAGAAATTTGTGTGCAAATTATGGCACTTTTAAAATGGTGCGCTGCAGTGAAGCTTTGACGGCGAAAGGAAATTTCTCCTTTTTAGAAATGAATAACTCTTGAAATTGTAAAGCTACAGCTGACATTTTTTCTCTCCCCTGCGCGTTTCCTTGGATCACTTAGGTTCTTTGGGAGTGCTGGAGCACAGCTCTGCTTAAAGTCCTCTGTTAACAAGTTTTTGGCTTCTCACTTGGTTACTGCTCTTTTAGAGCATTATCCAGATTAGTGTTTGGAGTTTTTACTGGACTAGTTTGTTCTGTATGACATAACTAACCCAAACCACCATTAATTTAGTTTCTAGCAAGTCTAGATATCTCTATGGAGCTGCGGCACACACTTTTACAGAAAACTGCAAAAATTAACTGAAATCATGGTTTGAATGCAAATCTTTTGCATGTGTACGTCTGTTTACAGACTGGTATTGTGGTATTCAACTTATTTGCTAGCAAATAAATCCTATGCTTTCCTTTTTACAAGTTTGTGTCTATTCACCGAGTTTTTGTTTATTTGAGGTATTTCGTCTGTCGGTGTTGGAAGTTTTTTTCTTGACTAATTTGGTCTGTATGACATTACTCACCCAAACCACCATTATTATAGTTTGTATGTAGCATGCCTAGATATCTTTGCCGAGCTTCGGCACACTTTTACAGAAAACTGCAAAAATTAACTAAAATCATGGTTTGAATGAACATCTGTTTGGTACGTAGGTCTGTTTACAGACTGGTATTGTGCTGTTTAATTTATTCACAAGGAAATCAATTGGGGTGCAATTTTTAATTAATTGTTTTTAGAAAATTATACAGTTGTCTCAACTTGGAAATTCATGTGCATACATGTGGTTCCTCACTTTTCATAGTAAGGACAGTAAGCAAAAAACTGTTAGAGATGTTGACTGAACTTGCGCTGAAACTAAAAATGGAGTAGCAATTTACAAAGAGTTTTTTTTTTTTTTTTTGTTAGTTACATGTGCTGTTGAAGAAATTTGGTGGATTGAGCAAACAGTAAGTCTCATTAAAACAGTTAAATTTATTAATCCTCATGGCCTATCAAATAGATATATATGACCCTAAATGATGACATATCCATGATGTACCAAATGTTGTCAGTGATGGAAACCTTTGCCACGTCTGGTTGTTGGCTGTGAAAGATTGTAGGCCACTGATGGCTTCAGAACAGTCCTGTATCAACTCCCTTTTGGGGAAATCGTGGACGTGTTAATAAAGTGATATGTAATTCCCTAAATTTGTAGGTTTCATATATTATTCCTGATGCTTCTATTACGCATCATCGCCGACCATAATCAATTCACTGCTGCGTGAAGGTATCCCCCACAACTTTCTACCTTCATACATTCAAATTTCATCCACTCATTTCCCTTGTTATTGAAAGGGTATTTCAGTTGTCCAAATAGTGGCATGTTCTTTGTGCAAATGTGTCCAGCCCATTCGCACTCTGAGTGATTTGCACTTTAACCATGACAACTCTTGTCATTTTCCTAATGCATGTGTCTTCTGTTTCGTGGTTGCACCAAGCCTGTATTTCTCCAAATATTCTATATATTTTTTTTTTATATTACACTTTTCTTGAGCTATTGCTCAAAATTTACCATGTGAAATGTACATTGTTAGGCTGAGTATAAAAATTTTACAACTGTAAAACTACCTTTTTTATATAATTATTATTTTGCTTCATCGTGTACTGGCATATGACTAAGAACTGCCAAATTTTCAGATTTAAAAAAATTGCACTCTTTTAATTATGAATTTTTAAAATGTGATATCTTTCATTTCTTTCAATATTTGGATATTTGTCATTGTAAAAGTAGAATGCAAACAAAGCATTTTTATAACAAACATGAGCAGAGAGGAGCCACCTGCACTTGAATTTTCAAGGTGCAACAATTTTATGTTTTCCTTTTAAGAGACGAAGCATTGCATTTTTTTGTATATTTTCACACATTGCTTTTTTCTTTACATAAACATGAGACCCCCCCCCCCCCCCCTCAGTAACATGAAAAGTAATTCTGTACGTTAAAGCCACCGCACTGTGCTTCCTACCAAGTTAAAATCTCAGCTGTAGGTTTAAAATTTCAAGAGTTATTAATTCCTATAAGGTTCTCCCCCCCCGTTCTTGTATGACTGCAACTTCCAAGCAACATCTTTTTCCCACGAAAACTCTTGAGTTACCCAACGCACTTTTTGAAAAAAATGCCTGAATTGAAACGGACTTGGCTAACAACCTATGTCTTGTTTAGCTGTACAATGTTTTCCGTACTCTCACGTACCAAAGTTTAGAACACTGCGAAAAAAAGTGACAATCTGTCTGTTTCACTGATTTGGAAAGGCCAACTGAAAAAATCAAATTGATGAAATTACTGTTTTGAATTTTTATAACTGTTTGTAAAATGTTTTTTGAAATGTGAAAAGGTAAGTGATCTTTTTTTTTTCAAAAACACGTAAGTTTATAAGCTTCCTGGTTTCGATAATCACGAAGATAATACAGAGCACCTAAGAGTCAATAGGGTTCCCCGACCACCGCTAGGGACTTCTCTCCTTGGAGATTTGTAGACGATTTCCCCTCTTGTTTCCGTATACTGTGCTTTTCAAGCTCGCCATTTACCACATATTCGGTTCAGAGGCATCGTTCCAAAGTTGGGGCCTACTTAGTGCTCCTTCCAAGGAAAAAATGACATCGCTGGAATTTGGAAATGTCCAGCAGTGCACTACGACTTGCCCTTTGGAATAATTTCACTGGTAATTATGTTACCCTGCTGGCCGGAAATTTCCTTGCTGAGTTCTTTTGAAAATGTCCATACTTTTTTCTTCCCCTTCCTCGCCCACCACAATAATTCTTCCCATGCCAGAGGGCGAAATGTCCGCCCATTAGATTTCTCCTTCCACTGCGCCCAAACTTGTGAAATCCCCCCCCCCCGTTTTTTTTATGTTTTTATGTCCGCGCGCGAATTGACCCCCCTTTTTTTTTCCGCTAATGTTTTGGCCCCTGCGCGTAGATTTGCGAATTTTTCGCCCCTCCATTTCCCCCCCCCGCACGAATTTCCCCCGCGCCCAATTTTTTTCTCCACTTCCCCCGCGCCCAATTTTTTTCCTCTTCCCCCGCGCCCAATTTTTTCTCCACTTCCCCCGCGCCCAATTTTTTTCCTCTTCCCCGCGCCTAATTTTTTTTCTCCACTTCCCCCGCGCCCAATTTTTTTCTCCACTTCCCCCGCGCCCAATTTTTTTCTCCTCTTCCCTGCGCCCAATTTTTTCCTCTTCCCCGCGCCCAATTTTTTTTCCTCTTCCCCCGCGCCCAATTTTTTTTCCTCTTCCCTGCGCCCAATTTTTCCCCTTCTCCCCTTCCCTAACGTCCCCGCTGTTTATTTTTTCCCTCTATGGCGAAAAAACGTCCAATTTTCGTATAACGGTTTCAGTAGGGTACTGGTGTGGTGCTGAGGGGAGCGATCCAGAGGCCGTTTCGGCGGTTTTTCGCCGGGTGGGTCCGTCCGTCCGCCGATTCCCTCCCCGCGGTCGCCGTTTTCTCTCTCGGGGTCGGGGCGAGGGCCCAGGACAGGAGACTATGGCGGGCGCGTGCTACGCACGCGCCCGCCCCTAGAGGTGGGGGCCCTCGCCCCGCCCCCGAGAGAGAAAACGGCGACCGCGGGGAGGGAATCGGCGGACGGACGGACCCACCCGGCGAAAAACCGCCGAAACGGCCTCTGGATCGCTCCCCTCAGCACCACACCAGTACCCACACACGTTTTGCGAGCGCCCCTCTACACTACAAGGCATGGGACTTCCGCCTTTCTCCACTTTCCGAACAGCTTGCACAACCCAGTGTTGACGGACCCCTGCACGCTCCTCAAAAAGGCAACTTCGCGCATCCGTTACAATGTTGGCTGCTGTCCAGGTCGAAGCAAACGCCCGTTCCATTAAGTACAAGCAAAACACTTTGCCTCTCCCCGCGGCTCTACGCTATTAGAAACACAGAAACATTGTCCAGAGTTTTTGGGTTTCTCTTTTTTGAACAGCTGCTCCTGTTTTCGCTTCCAATCAAAATAATTATAAACAAGACGCTAAGCGTTCGTTTTAAATGCATCTCAAAGCGATATTAACTGAACCCATTTTCATGCTCAAAGTTCTCTAGGTCCGTTGAAATGCTTTAGTTGCTTTTTTAACTGGGAGGAGCGTTTCTTAGTGAAAATAATTCACCTCTGTTGAAATCTAGTGGCCAGTTTTTTTATTTTAATAGATAACTGAAGTTGGGCATGTATATATTGAATATAACGAGCTTGTTGGTTTGACAGGGGTCCAGGTTCGAACCCCGGCTTTCCCTGGATGTTGTTTGTACCTTACAGCCCTGGCTCTGTCCGTTTCCTGGAACCAGTGGGCCTATATTAGGGACGGGCGATTGTTTATATAGCCCATTGAGTTGCTCTCGGTGGTCGTAAAACTTCCAATGGAAAAAAAAAAAAAAATAAGGCGCTAAGCGTTCGTTTTAAATGCATCTCAAAGCGATATTAACTGAACCCATTTTCATGCTCAAAGTTCTCTAGGTCCGTTGAAATGCTTTAGTTGCTTTTTTAACTGGGAGGAGCGTTTCTTAGTGAAAATAATTCACCTCTGTTGAAATCTAGTGGCCAGTTTTTTTATTTTAATAGATAACTGAAGTTGGGCATGTATATATTGAATATAACGAGCTTGTTGGTTTGACAGGGGTCCAGGTTCGAACCCCGGCTTTCCCTGGATGTTGTTTGTACCTTACAGCCCTGGCTCTGTCCGTTTCCTGGAACCAGTGGGCCTATATTAGGGACGGGCGATTGTTTATATAGCCCATTGAGTTGCTCTCGGTGGTCGTAAAACTTCCAATGGAAAAAAAAAAAAAAATAAGGCGCTAAGCGTTCGTTTTAAATGCATCTCAAAGCGATATTAACTGAACCCATTTTCATGCTCAAAGTTCTCTAGGTCCGTTGAAATGCTTTAGTTGCTTTTTTAACTGGGAGGAGCGTTTCTTAGTGAAAATAATTCACCTCTGTTGAAATCTAGTGGCCAGTTTTTTTATTTTAATAGATAACTGAAGTTGGGCATGTATATATTGAATATAACGAGCTTGTTGGTTTGACAGGGGTCCAGGTTCGAACCCCGGCTTTCCCTGGATGTTGTTTGTACCTTACAGCCCTGGCTCTGTCCGTTTCCTGGAACCAGTGGGCCTATATTAGGGACGGGCGATTGTTTATATAGCCCATTGAGTTGCTCTCGGTGGTCGTAAAACTTCCAATGGAAAAAAAAAAAAATAAGGCGCTAAGCGTTCGTTTTAAATGCATCTCAAAGCGATATTAACTGAACCCATTTTCATGCTCAAAGTTCTCTAGGTCCGTTGAAATGCTTTAGTTGCTTTTTTAACTGGGAGGAGCGTTTCTTAGTGAAAATAATTCACCTCTGTTGAAATCTAGTGGCCAGTTTTTTTATTTTAATAGATAACTGAAGTTGGGCATGTATATATTGAATATAACGAGCTTGTTGGTTTGACAGGGGTCCAGGTTCGAACCCCGGCTTTCCCTGGATGTTGTTTGTACCTTACAGCCCTGGCTCTGTCCGTTTCCTGGAACCAGTGGGCCTATATTAGGGACGGGCGATTGTTTATATAGCCCATTGAGTTGCTCTCGGTGGTCGTAAAACTTCCAATGGAAAAAAAAAAAAATAAGGCGCTAAGCGTTCGTTTTAAATGCATCTCAAAGCGATATTAACTGAACCCATTTTCATGCTCAAAGTTCTCTAGGTCCGTTGAAATGCTTTAGTTGCTTTTTTAACTGGGAGGAGCGTTTCTTAGTGAAAATAATTCACCTCTGTTGAAATCTAGTGGCCAGTTTTTTTATTTTAATAGATAACTGAAGTTGGGCATGTATATATTGAATATAACGAGCTTGTTGGTTTGACAGGGGTCCAGGTTCGAACCCCGGCTTTCCCTGGATGTTGTTTGTACCTTACAGCCCTGGCTCTGTCCGTTTCCTGGAACCAGTGGGCCTATATTAGGGACGGGCGATTGTTTATATAGCCCATTGAGTTGCTCTCGGTGGTCGTAAAACTTCCAATGGAAAAAAAAAAAAAAAATAAGGCGCTAAGCGTTCGTTTTAAATGCATCTCAAAGCGATATTAACTGAACCCATTTTCATGCTCAAAGTTCTCTAGGTCCGTTGAAATGCTTTAGTTGCTTTTTTAACTGGGAGGAGCGTTTCTTAGTGAAAATAATTCACCTCTGTTGAAATCTAGTGGCCAGTTTTTTTATTTTAATAGATAACTGAAGTTGGGCATGTATATATTGAATATAACGAGCTTGTTGGTTTGACAGGGGTCCAGGTTCGAACCCCGGCTTTCCCTGGATGTTGTTTGTACCTTACAGCCCTGGCTCTGTCCGTTTCCTGGAACCAGTGGGCCTATATTAGGGACGGGCGATTGTTTATATAGCCCATTGAGTTGCTCTCGGTGGTCGTAAAACTTCCAATGGAAAAAAAAAAAAAAATAAGGCGCTAAGCGTTCGTTTTAAATGCATCTCAAAGCGATATTAACTGAACCCATTTTCATGCTCAAAGTTCTCTAGGTCCGTTGAAATGCTTTAGTTGCTTTTTTAACTGGGAGGAGCGTTTCTTAGTGAAAATAATTCACCTCTGTTGAAATCTAGTGGCCAGTTTTTTTATTTTAATAGATAACTGAAGTTGGGCATGTATATATTGAATATAACGAGCTTGTTGGTTTGACAGGGGTCCAGGTTCGAACCCCGGCTTTCCCTGGATGTTGTTTGTACCTTACAGCCCTGGCTCTGTCCGTTTCCTGGAACCAGTGGGCCTATATTAGGGACGGGCGATTGTTTATATAGCCCATTGAGTTGCTCTCGGTGGTCGTAAAACTTCCAATGGAAAAAAAAAAAAAAATAAGGCGCTAAGCGTTCGTTTTAAATGCATCTCAAAGCGATATTAACTGAACCCATTTTCATGCTCAAAGTTCTCTAGGTCCGTTGAAATGCTTTAGTTGCTTTTTTAACTGGGAGGAGCGTTTCTTAGTGAAAATAATTCACCTCTGTTGAAATCTAGTGGCCAGTTTTTTTATTTTAATAGATAACTGAAGTTGGGCATGTATATATTGAATATAACGAGCTTGTTGGTTTGACAGGGGTCCAGGTTCGAACCCCGGCTTTCCCTGGATGTTGTTTGTACCTTACAGCCCTGGCTCTGTCCGTTTCCTGGAACCAGTGGGCCTATATTAGGGACGGGCGATTGTTTATATAGCCCATTGAGTTGCTCTCGGTGGTCGTAAAACTTCCAATGGAAAAAAAAAAAAAATAAGGCGCTAAGCGTTCGTTTTAAATGCATCTCAAAGCGATATTAACTGAACCCATTTTCATGCTCAAAGTTCTCTAGGTCCGTTGAAATGCTTTAGTTGCTTTTTTAACTGGGAGGAGCGTTTCTTAGTGAAAATAATTCACCTCTGTTGAAATCTAGTGGCCAGTTTTTTTATTTTAATAGATAACTGAAGTTGGGCATGTATATATTGAATATAACGAGCTTGTTGGTTTGACAGGGGTCCAGGTTCGAACCCCGGCTTTCCCTGGATGTTGTTTGTACCTTACAGCCCTGGCTCTGTCCGTTTCCTGGAACCAGTGGGCCTATATTAGGGACGGGCGATTGTTTATATAGCCCATTGAGTTGCTCTCGGTGGTCGTAAAACTTCCAATGGAAAAAAAAAAAAATAAGGCGCTAAGCGTTCGTTTTAAATGCATCTCAAAGCGATATTAACTGAACCCATTTTCATGCTCAAAGTTCTCTAGGTCCGTTGAAATGCTTTAGTTGCTTTTTTAACTGGGAGGAGCGTTTCTTAGTGAAAATAATTCACCTCTGTTGAAATCTAGTGGCCAGTTTTTTTATTTTAATAGATAACTGAAGTTGGGCATGTATATATTGAATATAACGAGCTTGTTGGTTTGACAGGGGTCCAGGTTCGAACCCCGGCTTTCCCTGGATGTTGTTTGTACCTTACAGCCCTGGCTCTGTCCGTTTCCTGGAACCAGTGGGCCTATATTAGGGACGGGCGATTGTTTATATAGCCCATTGAGTTGCTCTCGGTGGTCGTAAAACTTCCAATGGAAAAAAAAAAAAATAAGGCGCTAAGCGTTCGTTTTAAATGCATCTCAAAGCGATATTAACTGAACCCATTTTCATGCTCAAAGTTCTCTAGGTCCGTTGAAATGCTTTAGTTGCTTTTTTAACTGGGAGGAGCGTTTCTTAGTGAAAATAATTCACCTCTGTTGAAATCTAGTGGCCAGTTTTTTTATTTTAATAGATAACTGAAGTTGGGCATGTATATATTGAATATAACGAGCTTGTTGGTTTGACAGGGGTCCAGGTTCGAACCCCGGCTTTCCCTGGATGTTGTTTGTACCTTACAGCCCTGGCTCTGTCCGTTTCCTGGAACCAGTGGGCCTATATTAGGGACGGGCGATTGTTTATATAGCCCATTGAGTTGCTCTCGGTGGTCGTAAAACTTCCAATGGAAAAAAAAAAAAATAAGGCGCTAAGCGTTCGTTTTAAATGCATCTCAAAGCGATATTAACTGAACCCATTTTCATGCTCAAAGTTCTCTAGGTCCGTTGAAATGCTTTAGTTGCTTTTTTAACTGGGAGGAGCGTTTCTTAGTGAAAATAATTCACCTCTGTTGAAATCTAGTGGCCAGTTTTTTTATTTTAATAGATAACTGAAGTTGGGCATGTATATATTGAATATAACGAGCTTGTTGGTTTGACAGGGGTCCAGGTTCGAACCCCGGCTTTCCCTGGATGTTGTTTGTACCTTACAGCCCTGGCTCTGTCCGTTTCCTGGAACCAGTGGGCCTATATTAGGGACGGGCGATTGTTTATATAGCCCATTGAGTTGCTCTCGGTGGTCGTAAAACTTCCAATGGAAAAAAAAAAAAAATAAGGCGCTAAGCGTTCGTTTTAAATGCATCTCAAAGCGATATTAACTGAACCCATTTTCATGCTCAAAGTTCTCTAGGTCCGTTGAAATGCTTTAGTTGCTTTTTTAACTGGGAGGAGCGTTTCTTAGTGAAAATAATTCACCTCTGTTGAAATCTAGTGGCCAGTTTTTTTATTTTAATAGATAACTGAAGTTGGGCATGTATATATTGAATATAACGAGCTTGTTGGTTTGACAGGGGTCCAGGTTCGAACCCCGGCTTTCCCTGGATGTTGTTTGTACCTTACAGCCCTGGCTCTGTCCGTTTCCTGGAACCAGTGGGCCTATATTAGGGACGGGCGATTGTTTATATAGCCCATTGAGTTGCTCTCGGTGGTCGTAAAACTTCCAATGGAAAAAAAAAAAAAATAAGGCGCTAAGCGTTCGTTTTAAATGCATCTCAAAGCGATATTAACTGAACCCATTTTCATGCTCAAAGTAATCTCTAGGTCCGTTGAAATGCTTTAGTTGCTTTTTTAACTGGGAGGAGCGTTTCTTAGTGAAAATAATTCACCTCTGTTGAAATCTAGTGGCCAGTTTTTTTATTTTAATAGATAACTGAAGTTGGGCATGTATATATTGAATATAACGAGCTTGTTGGTTTGACAGGGGTCCAGGTTCGAACCCCGGCTTTCCCTGGATGTTGTTTGTACCTTACAGCCCTGGCTCTGTCCGTTTCCTGGAACCAGTGGGCCTATATTAGGGACGGGCGATTGTTTATATAGCCCATTGAGTTGCTCTCGGTGGTCGTAAAACTTCCAATGGAAAAAAAAAAAAAAAATAAGGCGCTAAGCGTTCGTTTTAAATGCATCTCAAAGCGATATTAACTGAACCCATTTTCATGCTCAAAGTTCTCTAGGTCCGTTGAAATGCTTTAGTTGCTTTTTTAACTGGGAGGAGCGTTTCTTAGTGAAAATAATTCACCTCTGTTGAAATCTAGTGGCCAGTTTTTTTATTTTAATAGATAACTGAAGTTGGGCATGTATATATTGAATATAACGAGCTTGTTGGTTTGACAGGGGTCCAGGTTCGAACCCCGGCTTTCCCTGGATGTTGTTTGTACCTTACAGCCCTGGCTCTGTCCGTTTCCTGGAACCAGTGGGCCTATATTAGGGACGGGCGATTGTTTATATAGCCCATTGAGTTGCTCTCGGTGGTCGTAAAACTTCCAATGGAAAAAAAAAAAAAAAATAAGGCGCTAAGCGTTCGTTTTAAATGCATCTCAAAGCGATATTAACTGAACCCATTTTCATGCTCAAAGTTCTCTAGGTCCGTTGAAATGCTTTAGTTGCTTTTTTAACTGGGAGGAGCGTTTCTTAGTGAAAATAATTCACCTCTGTTGAAATCTAGTGGCCAGTTTTTTTATTTTAATAGATAACTGAAGTTGGGCATGTATATATTGAATATAACGAGCTTGTTGGTTTGACAGGGGTCCAGGTTCGAACCCCGGCTTTCCCTGGATGTTGTTTGTACCTTACAGCCCTGGCTCTGTCCGTTTCCTGGAACCAGTGGGCCTATATTAGGGACGGGCGATTGTTTATATAGCCCATTGAGTTGCTCTCGGTGGTCGTAAAACTTCCAATGGAAAAAAAAAAAAAAAAATAAGGCGCTAAGCGTTCGTTTTAAATGCATCTCAAAGCGATATTAACTGAACCCATTTTCATGCTCAAAGTTCTCTAGGTCCGTTGAAATGCTTTAGTTGCTTTTTTAACTGGGAGGAGCGTTTCTTAGTGAAAATAATTCACCTCTGTTGAAATCTAGTGGCCAGTTTTTTTATTTTAATAGATAACTGAAGTTGGGCATGTATATATTGAATATAACGAGCTTGTTGGTTTGACAGGGGTCCAGGTTCGAACCCCGGCTTTCCCTGGATGTTGTTTGTACCTTACAGCCCTGGCTCTGTCCGTTTCCTGGAACCAGTGGGCCTATATTAGGGACGGGCGATTGTTTATATAGCCCATTGAGTTGCTCTCGGTGGTCGTAAAACTTCCAATGGAAAAAAAAAAAAATAAGGCGCTAAGCGTTCGTTTTAAATGCATCTCAAAGCGATATTAACTGAACCCATTTTCATGCTCAAAGTTCTCTAGGTCCGTTGAAATGCTTTAGTTGCTTTTTTAACTGGGAGGAGCGTTTCTTAGTGAAAATAATTCACCTCTGTTGAAATCTAGTGGCCAGTTTTTTTATTTTAATAGATAACTGAAGTTGGGCATGTATATATTGAATATAACGAGCTTGTTGGTTTGACAGGGGTCCAGGTTCGAACCCCGGCTTTCCCTGGATGTTGTTTGTACCTTACAGCCCTGGCTCTGTCCGTTTCCTGGAACCAGTGGGCCTATATTAGGGACGGGCGATTGTTTATATAGCCCATTGAGTTGCTCTCGGTGGTCGTAAAACTTCCAATGGAAAAAAAAAAAAATAAGGCGCTAAGCGTTCGTTTTAAATGCATCTCAAAGCGATATTAACTGAACCCATTTTCATGCTCAAAGTTCTCTAGGTCCGTTGAAATGCTTTAGTTGCTTTTTTAACTGGGAGGAGCGTTTCTTAGTGAAAATAATTCACCTCTGTTGAAATCTAGTGGCCAGTTTTTTTATTTTAATAGATAACTGAAGTTGGGCATGTATATATTGAATATAACGAGCTTGTTGGTTTGACAGGGGTCCAGGTTCGAACCCCGGCTTTCCCTGGATGTTGTTTGTACCTTACAGCCCTGGCTCTGTCCGTTTCCTGGAACCAGTGGGCCTATATTAGGGACGGGCGATTGTTTATATAGCCCATTGAGTTGCTCTCGGTGGTCGTAAAACTTCCAATGGAAAAAAAAAAAAATAAGGCGCTAAGCGTTCGTTTTAAATGCATCTCAAAGCGATATTAACTGAACCCATTTTCATGCTCAAAGTTCTCTAGGTCCGTTGAAATGCTTTAGTTGCTTTTTTAACTGGGAGGAGCGTTTCTTAGTGAAAATAATTCACCTCTGTTGAAATCTAGTGGCCAGTTTTTTTATTTTAATAGATAACTGAAGTTGGGCATGTATATATTGAATATAACGAGCTTGTTGGTTTGACAGGGGTCCAGGTTCGAACCCCGGCTTTCCCTGGATGTTGTTTGTACCTTACAGCCCTGGCTCTGTCCGTTTCCTGGAACCAGTGGGCCTATATTAGGGACGGGCGATTGTTTATATAGCCCATTGAGTTGCTCTCGGTGGTCGTAAAACTTCCAATGGAAAAAAAAAAATAAGGCGCTAAGCGTTCGTTTTAAATGCATCTCAAAGCGATATTAACTGAACCCATTTTCATGCTCAAAGTTCTCTAGGTCCGTTGAAATGCTTTAGTTGCTTTTTTAACTGGGAGGAGCGTTTCTTAGTGAAAATAATTCACCTCTGTTGAAATCTAGTGGCCAGTTTTTTTATTTTAATAGATAACTGAAGTTGGGCATGTATATATTGAATATAACGAGCTTGTTGGTTTGACAGGGGTCCAGGTTCGAACCCCGGCTTTCCCTGGATGTTGTTTGTACCTTACAGCCCTGGCTCTGTCCGTTTCCTGGAACCAGTGGGCCTATATTAGGGACGGGCGATTGTTTATATAGCCCATTGAGTTGCTCTCGGTGGTCGTAAAACTTCCAATGGAAAAAAAAAAAAATAAGGCGCTAAGCGTTCGTTTTAAATGCATCTCAAAGCGATATTAACTGAACCCATTTTCATGCTCAATAGTAATCTCTAGGTCCGTTGAAATGCTTTAGTTGCTTTTTTAACTGGGAGGAGCGTTTCTTAGTGAAAATAATTCACCTCTGTTGAAATCTAGTGGCCAGTTTTTTTATTTTAATAGATAACTGAAGTTGGGCATGTATATATTGAATATAACGAGCTTGTTGGTTTGACAGGGGTCCAGGTTCGAACCCCGGCTTTCCCTGGATGTTGTTTGTACCTTACAGCCCTGGCTCTGTCCGTTTCCTGGAACCAGTGGGCCTATATTAGGGACGGGCGATTGTTTATATAGCCCATTGAGTTGCTCTCGGTGGTCGTAAAACTTCCAATGGAAAAAAAAAAATAAGGCGCTAAGCGTTCGTTTTAAATGCATCTCAAAGCGATATTAACTGAACCCATTTTCATGCTCAAAGTTCTCTAGGTCCGTTGAAATGCTTTAGTTGCTTTTTTAACTGGGAGGAGCGTTTCTTAGTGAAAATAATTCACCTCTGTTGAAATCTAGTGGCCAGTTTTTTTATTTTAATAGATAACTGAAGTTGGGCATGTATATATTGAATATAACGAGCTTGTTGGTTTGACAGGGGTCCAGGTTCGAACCCCGGCTTTCCCTGGATGTTGTTTGTACCTTACAGCCCTGGCTCTGTCCGTTTCCTGGAACCAGTGGGCCTATATTAGGGACGGGCGATTGTTTATATAGCCCATTGAGTTGCTCTCGGTGGTCGTAAAACTTCCAATGGAAAAAAAAAAATAAGGCGCTAAGCGTTCGTTTTAAATGCATCTCAAAGCGATATTAACTGAACCCATTTTCATGCTCAAAGTAATCTCTAGGTCCGTTGAAATGCTTTAGTTGCTTTTTTAACTGGGAGGAGCGTTTCTTAGTGAAAATAATTCACCTCTGTTGAAATCTAGTGGCCAGTTTTTTTATTTTAATAGATAACTGAAGTTGGGCATGTATATATTGAATATAACGAGCTTGTTGGTTTGACAGGGGTCCAGGTTCGAACCCCGGCTTTCCCTGGATGTTGTTTGTACCTTACAGCCCTGGCTCTGTCCGTTTCCTGGAACCAGTGGGCCTATATTAGGGACGGGCGATTGTTTATATAGCCCATTGAGTTGCTCTCGGTGGTCGTAAAACTTCCAATGGAAAAAAAAAAAATAAGGCGCTAAGCGTTCGTTTTAAATGCATCTCAAAGCGATATTAACTGAACCCATTTTCATGCTCAAAGTTCTCTAGGTCCGTTGAAATGCTTTAGTTGCTTTTTTAACTGGGAGGAGCGTTTCTTAGTGAAAATAATTCACCTCTGTTGAAATCTAGTGGCCAGTTTTTTTATTTTAATAGATAACTGAAGTTGGGCATGTATATATTGAATATAACGAGCTTGTTGGTTTGACAGGGGTCCAGGTTCGAACCCCGGCTTTCCCTGGATGTTGTTTGTACCTTACAGCCCTGGCTCTGTCCGTTTCCTGGAACCAGTGGGCCTATATTAGGGACGGGCGATTGTTTATATAGCCCATTGAGTTGCTCTCGGTGGTCGTAAAACTTCCAATGGAAAAAAAAAAAAAAAAAAAATAAGGCGCTAAGCGTTCGTTTTAAATGCATCTCAAAGCGATATTAACTGAACCCATTTTCATGCTCAAAGTTCTCTAGGTCCGTTGAAATGCTTTAGTTGCTTTTTTAACTGGGAGGAGCGTTTCTTAGTGAAAATAATTCACCTCTGTTGAAATCTAGTGGCCAGTTTTTTTATTTTAATAGATAACTGAAGTTGGGCATGTATATATTGAATATAACGAGCTTGTTGGTTTGACAGGGGTCCAGGTTCGAACCCCGGCTTTCCCTGGATGTTGTTTGTACCTTACAGCCCTGGCTCTGTCCGTTTCCTGGAACCAGTGGGCCTATATTAGGGACGGGCGATTGTTTATATAGCCCATTGAGTTGCTCTCGGTGGTCGTAAAACTTCCAATGGAAAAAAAAAAAAAATAAGGCGCTAAGCGTTCGTTTTAAATGCATCTCAAAGCGATATTAACTGAACCCATTTTCATGCTCAAAGTTCTCTAGGTCCGTTGAAATGCTTTAGTTGCTTTTTTAACTGGGAGGAGCGTTTCTTAGTGAAAATAATTCACCTCTGTTGAAATCTAGTGGCCAGTTTTTTTATTTTAATAGATAACTGAAGTTGGGCATGTATATATTGAATATAACGAGCTTGTTGGTTTGACAGGGGTCCAGGTTCGAACCCCGGCTTTCCCTGGATGTTGTTTGTACCTTACAGCCCTGGCTCTGTCCGTTTCCTGGAACCAGTGGGCCTATATTAGGGACGGGCGATTGTTTATATAGCCCATTGAGTTGCTCTCGGTGGTCGTAAAACTTCCAATGGAAAAAAAAAAAAAAAAATAAGGCGCTAAGCGTTCGTTTTAAATGCATCTCAAAGCGATATTAACTGAACCCATTTTCATGCTCAAAGTTCTCTAGGTCCGTTGAAATGCTTTAGTTGCTTTTTTAACTGGGAGGAGCGTTTCTTAGTGAAAATAATTCACCTCTGTTGAAATCTAGTGGCCAGTTTTTTTATTTTAATAGATAACTGAAGTTGGGCATGTATATATTGAATATAACGAGCTTGTTGGTTTGACAGGGGTCCAGGTTCGAACCCCGGCTTTCCCTGGATGTTGTTTGTACCTTACAGCCCTGGCTCTGTCCGTTTCCTGGAACCAGTGGGCCTATATTAGGGACGGGCGATTGTTTATATAGCCCATTGAGTTGCTCTCGGTGGTCGTAAAACTTCCAATGGAAAAAAAAAAAAAAAATAAGGCGCTAAGCGTTCGTTTTAAATGCATCTCAAAGCGATATTAACTGAACCCATTTTCATGCTCAAAGTTCTCTAGGTCCGTTGAAATGCTTTAGTTGCTTTTTTAACTGGGAGGAGCGTTTCTTAGTGAAAATAATTCACCTCTGTTGAAATCTAGTGGCCAGTTTTTTTATTTTAATAGATAACTGAAGTTGGGCATGTATATATTGAATATAACGAGCTTGTTGGTTTGACAGGGGTCCAGGTTCGAACCCCGGCTTTCCCTGGATGTTGTTTGTACCTTACAGCCCTGGCTCTGTCCGTTTCCTGGAACCAGTGGGCCTATATTAGGGACGGGCGATTGTTTATATAGCCCATTGAGTTGCTCTCGGTGGTCGTAAAACTTCCAATGGAAAAAAAAAAAAATAAGGCGCTAAGCGTTCGTTTTAAATGCATCTCAAAGCGATATTAACTGAACCCATTTTCATGCTCAAAGTTCTCTAGGTCCGTTGAAATGCTTTAGTTGCTTTTTTAACTGGGAGGAGCGTTTCTTAGTGAAAATAATTCACCTCTGTTGAAATCTAGTGGCCAGTTTTTTTATTTTAATAGATAACTGAAGTTGGGCATGTATATATTGAATATAACGAGCTTGTTGGTTTGACAGGGGTCCAGGTTCGAACCCCGGCTTTCCCTGGATGTTGTTTGTACCTTACAGCCCTGGCTCTGTCCGTTTCCTGGAACCAGTGGGCCTATATTAGGGACGGGCGATTGTTTATATAGCCCATTGAGTTGCTCTCGGTGGTCGTAAAACTTCCAATGGAAAAAAAAATAAGGCGCTAAGCGTTCGTTTTAAATGCATCTCAAAGCGATATTAACTGAACCCATTTTCATGCTCAAAGTTCTCTAGGTCCGTTGAAATGCTTTAGTTGCTTTTTTAACTGGGAGGAGCGTTTCTTAGTGAAAATAATTCACCTCTGTTGAAATCTAGTGGCCAGTTTTTTTATTTTAATAGATAACTGAAGTTGGGCATGTATATATTGAATATAACGAGCTTGTTGGTTTGACAGGGGTCCAGGTTCGAACCCCGGCTTTCCCTGGATGTTGTTTGTACCTTACAGCCCTGGCTCTGTCCGTTTCCTGGAACCAGTGGGCCTATATTAGGGACGGGCGATTGTTTATATAGCCCATTGAGTTGCTCTCGGTGGTCGTAAAACTTCCAATGGAAAAAAAAAAAAAATAAGGCGCTAAGCGTTCGTTTTAAATGCATCTCAAAGCGATATTAACTGAACCCATTTTCATGCTCAAAGTTCTCTAGGTCCGTTGAAATGCTTTAGTTGCTTTTTTAACTGGGAGGAGCGTTTCTTAGTGAAAATAATTCACCTCTGTTGAAATCTAGTGGCCAGTTTTTTTATTTTAATAGATAACTGAAGTTGGGCATGTATATATTGAATATAACGAGCTTGTTGGTTTGACAGGGGTCCAGGTTCGAACCCCGGCTTTCCCTGGATGTTGTTTGTACCTTACAGCCCTGGCTCTGTCCGTTTCCTGGAACCAGTGGGCCTATATTAGGGACGGGCGATTGTTTATATAGCCCATTGAGTTGCTCTCGGTGGTCGTAAAACTTCCAATGGAAAAAAAAAAAAAAATAAGGCGCTAAGCGTTCGTTTTAAATGCATCTCAAAGCGATATTAACTGAACCCATTTTCATGCTCAAAGTTCTCTAGGTCCGTTGAAATGCTTTAGTTGCTTTTTTAACTGGGAGGAGCGTTTCTTAGTGAAAATAATTCACCTCTGTTGAAATCTAGTGGCCAGTTTTGTTTATTTTAATAGATAACTGAAGTTGGGCATGTATATATTGAATATAACGAGCTTGTTGGTTTGACAGGGGTCCAGGTTCGAACCCCGGCTTTCCCTGGATGTTGTTTGTACCTTACAGCCCTGGCTCTGTCCGTTTCCTGGAACCAGTGGGCCTATATTAGGGACGGGCGATTGTTTATATAGCCCATTGAGTTGCTCTCGGTGGTCGTAAAACTTCCAATGGAAAAAAAAAAATAAGGCGCTAAGCGTTCGTTTTAAATGCATCTCAAAGCGATATTAACTGAACCCATTTTCATGCTCAAGTAATCTCTAGGTCCGTTGAAATGCTTTAGTTGCTTTTTTAACTGGGAGGAGCGTTTCTTAGTGAAAATAATTCACCTCTGTTGAAATCTAGTGGCCAGTTTTTTTATTTTAATAGATAACTGAAGTTGGGCATGTATATATTGAATATAACGAGCTTGTTGGTTTGACAGGGGTCCAGGTTCGAACCCCGGCTTTCCCTGGATGTTGTTTGTACCTTACAGCCCTGGCTCTGTCCGTTTCCTGGAACCAGTGGGCCTATATTAGGGACGGGCGATTGTTTATATAGCCCATTGAGTTGCTCTCGGTGGTCGTAAAACTTCCAATGGAAAAAAAAAATAAGGCGCTAAGCGTTCGTTTTAAATGCATCTCAAAGCGATATTAACTGAACCCATTTTCATGCTCAAAGTTCTCTAGGTCCGTTGAAATGCTTTAGTTGCTTTTTTAACTGGGAGGAGCGTTTCTTAGTGAAAATAATTCACCTCTGTTGAAATCTAGTGGCCAGTTTTGTTTATTTTAATAGATAACTGAAGTTGGGCATGTATATATTGAATATAACGAGCTTGTTGGTTTGACAGGGGTCCAGGTTCGAACCCCGGCTTTCCCTGGATGTTGTTTGTACCTTACAGCCCTGGCTCTGTCCGTTTCCTGGAACCAGTGGGCCTATATTAGGGACGGGCGATTGTTTATATAGCCCATTGAGTTGCTCTCGGTGGTCGTAAAACTTCCAATGGAAAAAAAAAAAAAATAAGGCGCTAAGCGTTCGTTTTAAATGCATCTCAAAGCGATATTAACTGAACCCATTTTCATGCTCAATAGTAATCTCTAGGTCCGTTGAAATGCTTTAGTTGCTTTTTTAACTGGGAGGAGCGTTTCTTAGTGAAAATAATTCACCTCTGTTGAAATCTAGTGGCCAGTTTTTTTATTTTAATAGATAACTGAAGTTGGGCATGTATATATTGAATATAACGAGCTTGTTGGTTTGACAGGGGTCCAGGTTCGAACCCCGGCTTTCCCTGGATGTTGTTTGTACCTTACAGCCCTGGCTCTGTCCGTTTCCTGGAACCAGTGGGCCTATATTAGGGACGGGCGATTGTTTATATAGCCCATTGAGTTGCTCTCGGTGGTCGTAAAACTTCCAATGGAAAAAAAAATAAGGCGCTAAGCGTTCGTTTTAAATGCATCTCAAAGCGATATTAACTGAACCCATTTTCATGCTCAAAGTTCTCTAGGTCCGTTGAAATGCTTTAGTTGCTTTTTTAACTGGGAGGAGCGTTTCTTAGTGAAAATAATTCACCTCTGTTGAAATCTAGTGGCCAGTTTTTTTATTTTAATAGATAACTGAAGTTGGGCATGTATATATTGAATATAACGAGCTTGTTGGTTTGACAGGGGTCCAGGTTCGAACCCCGGCTTTCCCTGGATGTTGTTTGTACCTTACAGCCCTGGCTCTGTCCGTTTCCTGGAACCAGTGGGCCTATATTAGGGACGGGCGATTGTTTATATAGCCCATTGAGTTGCTCTCGGTGGTCGTAAAACTTCCAATGGAAAAAAAAAAATAAGGCGCTAAGCGTTCGTTTTAAATGCATCTCAAAGCGATATTAACTGAACCCATTTTCATGCTCAAAGTTCTCTAGGTCCGTTGAAATGCTTTAGTTGCTTTTTTAACTGGGAGGAGCGTTTCTTAGTGAAAATAATTCACCTCTGTTGAAATCTAGTGGCCAGTTTTTTTATTTTAATAGATAACTGAAGTTGGGCATGTATATATTGAATATAACGAGCTTGTTGGTTTGACAGGGGTCCAGGTTCGAACCCCGGCTTTCCCTGGATGTTGTTTGTACCTTACAGCCCTGGCTCTGTCCGTTTCCTGGAACCAGTGGGCCTATATTAGGGACGGGCGATTGTTTATATAGCCCATTGAGTTGCTCTCGGTGGTCGTAAAACTTCCAATGGAAAAAAAAAAAAAAAATAAGGCGCTAAGCGTTCGTTTTAAATGCATCTCAAAGCGATATTAACTGAACCCATTTTCATGCTCAAAGTTCTCTAGGTCCGTTGAAATGCTTTAGTTGCTTTTTTAACTGGGAGGAGCGTTTCTTAGTGAAAATAATTCACCTCTGTTGAAATCTAGTGGCCAGTTTTTTTATTTTAATAGATAACTGAAGTTGGGCATGTATATATTGAATATAACGAGCTTGTTGGTTTGACAGGGGTCCAGGTTCGAACCCCGGCTTTCCCTGGATGTTGTTTGTACCTTACAGCCCTGGCTCTGTCCGTTTCCTGGAACCAGTGGGCCTATATTAGGGACGGGCGATTGTTTATATAGCCCATTGAGTTGCTCTCGGTGGTCGTAAAACTTCCAATGGAAAAAAAAAAAAAAAAATAAGGCGCTAAGCGTTCGTTTTAAATGCATCTCAAAGCGATATTAACTGAACCCATTTTCATGCTCAAAGTTCTCTAGGTCCGTTGAAATGCTTTAGTTGCTTTTTTAACTGGGAGGAGCGTTTCTTAGTGAAAATAATTCACCTCTGTTGAAATCTAGTGGCCAGTTTTTTTATTTTAATAGATAACTGAAGTTGGGCATGTATATATTGAATATAACGAGCTTGTTGGTTTGACAGGGGTCCAGGTTCGAACCCCGGCTTTCCCTGGATGTTGTTTGTACCTTACAGCCCTGGCTCTGTCCGTTTCCTGGAACCAGTGGGCCTATATTAGGGACGGGCGATTGTTTATATAGCCCATTGAGTTGCTCTCGGTGGTCGTAAAACTTCCAATGGAAAAAAAAAAAAAATAAGGCGCTAAGCGTTCGTTTTAAATGCATCTCAAAGCGATATTAACTGAACCCATTTTCATGCTCAAAGTTCTCTAGGTCCGTTGAAATGCTTTAGTTGCTTTTTAACTGGGAGGAGCGTTTCTTAGTGAAAATAATTCACCTCTGTTGAAATCTAGTGGCCAGTTTTTTTATTTTAATAGATAACTGAAGTTGGGCATGTATATATTGAATATAACGAGCTTGTTGGTTTGACAGGGGTCCAGGTTCGAACCCCGGCTTTCCCTGGATGTTGTTTGTACCTTACAGCCCTGGCTCTGTCCGTTTCCTGGAACCAGTGGGCCTATATTAGGGACGGGCGATTGTTTATATAGCCCATTGAGTTGCTCTCGGTGGTCGTAAAACTTCCAATGGAAAAAAAAAAAAAATAAGGCGCTAAGCGTTCGTTTTAAATGCATCTCAAAGCGATATTAACTGAACCCATTTTCATGCTCAAAGTTCTCTAGGTCCGTTGAAATGCTTTAGTTGCTTTTTTAACTGGGAGGAGCGTTTCTTAGTGAAAATAATTCACCTCTGTTGAAATCTAGTGGCCAGTTTTTTTATTTTAATAGATAACTGAAGTTGGGCATGTATATATTGAATATAACGAGCTTGTTGGTTTGACAGGGGTCCAGGTTCGAACCCCGGCTTTCCCTGGATGTTGTTTGTACCTTACAGCCCTGGCTCTGTCCGTTTCCTGGAACCAGTGGGCCTATATTAGGGACGGGCGATTGTTTATATAGCCCATTGAGTTGCTCTCGGTGGTCGTAAAACTTCCAATGGAAAAAAAAAAAAAAAATAAGGCGCTAAGCGTTCGTTTTAAATGCATCTCAAAGCGATATTAACTGAACCCATTTTCATGCTCAAAGTTCTCTAGGTCCGTTGAAATGCTTTAGTTGCTTTTTTAACTGGGAGGAGCGTTTCTTAGTGAAAATAATTCACCTCTGTTGAAATCTAGTGGCCAGTTTTGTTTATTTTAATAGATAACTGAAGTTGGGCATGTATATATTGAATATAACGAGCTTGTTGGTTTGACAGGGGTCCAGGTTCGAACCCCGGCTTTCCCTGGATGTTGTTTGTACCTTACAGCCCTGGCTCTGTCCGTTTCCTGGAACCAGTGGGCCTATATTAGGGACGGGCGATTGTTTATATAGCCCATTGAGTTGCTCTCGGTGGTCGTAAAACTTCCAATGGAAAAAAAAAAAAAATAAGGCGCTAAGCGTTCGTTTTAAATGCATCTCAAAGCGATATTAACTGAACCCATTTTCATGCTCAATAGTAATCTCTAGGTCCGTTGAAATGCTTTAGTTGCTTTTTTAACTGGGAGGAGCGTTTCTTAGTGAAAATAATTCACCTCTGTTGAAATCTAGTGGCCAGTTTTTTTATTTTAATAGATAACTGAAGTTGGGCATGTATATATTGAATATAACGAGCTTGTTGGTTTGACAGGGGTCCAGGTTCGAACCCCGGCTTTCCCTGGATGTTGTTTGTACCTTACAGCCCTGGCTCTGTCCGTTTCCTGGAACCAGTGGGCCTATATTAGGGACGGGCGATTGTTTATATAGCCCATTGAGTTGCTCTCGGTGGTCGTAAAACTTCCAATGGAAAAAAAAAAAAATAAGGCGCTAAGCGTTCGTTTTAAATGCATCTCAAAGCGATATTAACTGAACCCATTTTCATGCTCAAAGTTCTCTAGGTCCGTTGAAATGCTTTAGTTGCTTTTTTAACTGGGAGGAGCGTTTCTTAGTGAAAATAATTCACCTCTGTTGAAATCTAGTGGCCAGTTTTTTTATTTTAATAGATAACTGAAGTTGGGCATGTATATATTGAATATAACGAGCTTGTTGGTTTGACAGGGGTCCAGGTTCGAACCCCGGCTTTCCCTGGATGTTGTTTGTACCTTACAGCCCTGGCTCTGTCCGTTTCCTGGAACCAGTGGGCCTATATTAGGGACGGGCGATTGTTTATATAGCCCATTGAGTTGCTCTCGGTGGTCGTAAAACTTCCAATGGAAAAAAAAAATAAGGCGCTAAGCGTTCGTTTTAAATGCATCTCAAAGCGATATTAACTGAACCCATTTTCATGCTCAAAGTTCTCTAGGTCCGTTGAAATGCTTTAGTTGCTTTTTAACTGGGAGGAGCGTTTCTTAGTGAAAATAATTCACCTCTGTTGAAATCTAGTGGCCAGTTTTGTTTATTTTAATAGATAACTGAAGTTGGGCATGTATATATTGAATATAACGAGCTTGTTGGTTTGACAGGGGTCCAGGTTCGAACCCCGGCTTTCCCTGGATGTTGTTTGTACCTTACAGCCCTGGCTCTGTCCGTTTCCTGGAACCAGTGGGCCTATATTAGGGACGGGCGATTGTTTATATAGCCCATTGAGTTGCTCTCGGTGGTCGTAAAACTTCCAATGGAAAAAAAAAAAAAAAAATAAGGCGCTAAGCGTTCGTTTTAAATGCATCTCAAAGCGATATTAACTGAACCCATTTTCATGCTCAAAGTTCTCTAGGTCCGTTGAAATGCTTTAGTTGCTTTTTTAACTGGGAGGAGCGTTTCTTAGTGAAAATAATTCACCTCTGTTGAAATCTAGTGGCCAGTTTTTTTATTTTAATAGATAACTGAAGTTGGGCATGTATATATTGAATATAACGAGCTTGTTGGTTTGACAGGGGTCCAGGTTCGAACCCCGGCTTTCCCTGGATGTTGTTTGTACCTTACAGCCCTGGCTCTGTCCGTTTCCTGGAACCAGTGGGCCTATATTAGGGACGGGCGATTGTTTATATAGCCCATTGAGTTGCTCTCGGTGGTCGTAAAACTTCCAATGGAAAAAAAAAAAATAAGGCGCTAAGCGTTCGTTTTAAATGCATCTCAAAGCGATATTAACTGAACCCATTTTCATGCTCAAAGTTCTCTAGGTCCGTTGAAATGCTTTAGTTGCTTTTTTAACTGGGAGGAGCGTTTCTTAGTGAAAATAATTCACCTCTGTTGAAATCTAGTGGCCAGTTTTTTTATTTTAATAGATAACTGAAGTTGGGCATGTATATATTGAATATAACGAGCTTGTTGGTTTGACAGGGGTCCAGGTTCGAACCCCGGCTTTCCCTGGATGTTGTTTGTACCTTACAGCCCTGGCTCTGTCCGTTTCCTGGAACCAGTGGGCCTATATTAGGGACGGGCGATTGTTTATATAGCCCATTGAGTTGCTCTCGGTGGTCGTAAAACTTCCAATGGAAAAAAAAAATAAGGCGCTAAGCGTTCGTTTTAAATGCATCTCAAAGCGATATTAACTGAACCCATTTTCATGCTCAAAGTTCTCTAGGTCCGTTGAAATGCTTTAGTTGCTTTTTTAACTGGGAGGAGCGTTTCTTAGTGAAAATAATTCACCTCTGTTGAAATCTAGTGGCCAGTTTTTTTATTTTAATAGATAACTGAAGTTGGGCATGTATATATTGAATATAACGAGCTTGTTGGTTTGACAGGGGTCCAGGTTCGAACCCCGGCTTTCCCTGGATGTTGTTTGTACCTTACAGCCCTGGCTCTGTCCGTTTCCTGGAACCAGTGGGCCTATATTAGGGACGGGCGATTGTTTATATAGCCCATTGAGTTGCTCTCGGTGGTCGTAAAACTTCCAATGGAAAAAAAAAAAAAAAATAAGGCGCTAAGCGTTCGTTTTAAATGCATCTCAAAGCGATATTAACTGAACCCATTTTCATGCTCAAAGTTCTCTAGGTCCGTTGAAATGCTTTAGTTGCTTTTTTTAACTGGGAGGAGCGTTTCTTAGTGAAAATAATTCACCTCTGTTGAAATCTAGTGGCCAGTTTTTTTATTTTAATAGATAACTGAAGTTGGGCATGTATATATTGAATATAACGAGCTTGTTGGTTTGACAGGGGTCCAGGTTCGAACCCCGGCTTTCCCTGGATGTTGTTTGTACCTTACAGCCCTGGCTCTGTCCGTTTCCTGGAACCAGTGGGCCTATATTAGGGACGGGCGATTGTTTATATAGCCCATTGAGTTGCTCTCGGTGGTCGTAAAAACTTCCAATGGAAAAAAAAAAAATAAGGCGCTAAGCGTTCGTTTTAAATGCATCTCAAAGCGATATTAACTGAACCCATTTTCATGCTCAAAGTTCTCTAGGTCCGTTGAAATGCTTTAGTTGCTTTTTTTAACTGGGAGGAGCGTTTCTTAGTGAAAATAATTCACCTCTGTTGAAATCTAGTGGCCAGTTTTTTTATTTTAATAGATAACTGAAGTTGGGCATGTATATATTGAATATAACGAGCTTGTTGGTTTGACAGGGGTCCAGGTTCGAACCCCGGCTTTCCCTGGATGTTGTTTGTACCTTACAGCCCTGGCTCTGTCCGTTTCCTGGAACCAGTGGGCCTATATTAGGGACGGGCGATTGTTTATATAGCCCATTGAGTTGCTCTCGGTGGTCGTAAAACTTCCAATGGAAAAAAAAATAAGGCGCTAAGCGTTCGTTTTAAATGCATCTCAAAGCGATATTAACTGAACCCATTTTCATGCTCAAAGTTCTCTAGGTCCGTTGAAATGCTTTAGTTGCTTTTTTAACTGGGAGGAGCGTTTCTTAGTGAAAATAATTCTACCTCTGTTGAAATCTAGTGGCCAGTTTTTTTATTTTAATAGATAACTGAAGTTGGGCATGTATATATTGGAATATAACGAGCTTGTTGGTTTGACAGGGGTCCAGGTTCGAACCCCCGGCTTTCCCTGGATGTTGTTTGTACCTTACAGCCCTGGCTCTGTCCGTTTCCTGGAACCAGTGGGCCTATATTAGGGACGGGCGATTGTTTATATAGCCCATTGAGTTGCTCTCGGTGGTCGTAAAACTTCCAATGGAAAAAAAAAAAAAATAAGGCGCTAAGCGTTCGTTTTAAATGCATCTCAAAGCGATATTAACTGAACCCATTTTCATGCTCAAAGTTCTCTAGGTCCGTTGAAATGCTTTAGTTGCTTTTTTAACTGGGAGGAGCGTTTCTTAGTGAAAATAATTCACCTCTGTTGAAATCTAGTGGCCAGTTTTTTTATTTTTAATAGATAACTGAAGTTGGGCATGTATATATTGAATATAACGAGCTTGTTGGTTTGACAGGGGTCCAGGTTCGAACCCCGGCTTTCCCTGGATGTTGTTTGTACCTTACAGCCCTGGCTCTGTCCGTTTCCTGGAACCAGTGGGCCTATATTAGGGACGGGCGATTGTTTATATAGCCCATTGAGTTGCTCTCGGTGGTCGTAAAACTTCCAATGGAAAAAAAAAAAAAATAAGGCGCTAAGCGTTCGTTTTAAATGCATCTCAAAGCGATATTAACTGAACCCATTTTCATGCTCAAAGTTCTCTAGGTCCGTTGAAATGCTTTAGTTGCTTTTTTAACTGGGAGGAGCGTTTCTTAGTGAAAATAATTCACCTCTGTTGAAATCTAGTGGCCAGTTTTTTTATTTTAATAGATAACTGAAGTTGGGCATGTATATATTGAATATAACGAGCTTGTTGGTTTGACAGGGGTCCAGGTTCGAACCCCGGCTTTCCCTGGATGTTGTTTGTACCTTACAGCCCTGGCTCTGTCCGTTTCCTGGAACCAGTGGGCCTATATTAGGGACGGGCGATTGTTTATATAGCCCATTGAGTTGCTCTCGGTGGTCGTAAAACTTCCAATGGAAAAAAAAAAAAAAATAAGGCGCTAAGCGTTCGTTTTAAATGCATCTCAAAGCGATATTAACTGAACCCATTTTCATGCTCAAAGTTCTCTAGGTCCGTTGAAATGCTTTAGTTGCTTTTTTAACTGGGAGGAGCGTTTCTTAGTGAAAATAATTCACCTCTGTTGAAATCTAGTGGCCAGTTTTTTTATTTTAATAGATAACTGAAGTTGGGCATGTATATATTGAATATAACGAGCTTGTTGGTTTGACAGGGGTCCAGGTTCGAACCCCGGCTTTCCCTGGATGTTGTTTGTACCTTACAGCCCTGGCTCTGTCCGTTTCCTGGAACCAGTGGGCCTATATTAGGGACGGGCGATTGTTTATATAGCCCATTGAGTTGCTCTCGGTGGTCGTAAAACTTCCAATGGAAAAAAAAAATAAGGCGCTAAGCGTTCGTTTTAAATGCATCTCAAAGCGATATTAACTGAACCCATTTTCATGCTCAAAGTTCTCTAGGTCCGTTGAAATGCTTTAGTTGCTTTTTTAACTGGGAGGAGCGTTTCTTAGTGAAAATAATTCACCTCTGTTGAAATCTAGTGGCCAGTTTTTTTATTTTAATAGATAACTGAAGTTGGGCATGTATATATTGAATATAACGAGCTTGTTGGTTTGACAGGGGTCCAGGTTCGAACCCCGGCTTTCCCTGGATGTTGTTTGTACCTTACAGCCCTGGCTCTGTCCGTTTCCTGGAACCAGTGGGCCTATATTAGGGACGGGCGATTGTTTATATAGCCCATTGAGTTGCTCTCGGTGAATTCGTAAAACTTCCAATGGAAAAAAAAAAAAAAAAAAAATAAGGCGCTAAGCGTTCGTTTTAAATGCATCTCAAAGCGATATTAACTGAACCCATTTTCATGCTCAAAGTTCTCTAGGTCCGTTGAAATGCTTTAGTTGCTTTTTTAACTGGGAGGAGCGTTTCTTAGTGAAAATAATTCACCTCTGTTGAAATCTAGTGGCCAGTTTTTTTATTTTAATAGATAACTGAAGTTGGGCATGTATATATTGAATATAACGAGCTTGTTGGTTTGACAGGGGTCCAGGTTCGAACCCCGGCTTTCCCTGGATGTTGTTTGTACCTTACAGCCCTGGCTCTGTCCGTTTCCTGGAACCAGTGGGCCTATATTAGGGACGGGCGATTGTTTATATAGCCCATTGAGTTGCTCTCGGTGGTCGTAAAACTTCCAATGGAAAAAAAAAAAATAAGGCGCTAAGCGTTCGTTTTAAATGCATCTCAAAGCGATATTAACT